>JAHWXV010307883.1:0-12101 GCA_024586415.1 Phrixothrix hirtus
AATTAGTTTAGTTAAATTGTTGTTGTCAATGAAAAATTCTTAATTAATAAACATTACATTTCACTATTCAACGTTGAATTTTATTATTTCCCATAATTCCTGAGGTATTGACTTTTCGACAAAAGTGTATAGGGCATTTTCGACTTAAAATTGGCAAAGGAACACGATTCTTAGTTATGTCCATCGAGTCACGGGATACCCTGTATAATCTTCCTGTCCGGCCCCCTAAGGACATTATCTAGGAGGCCTGCAGATGGACTATTATATAATCAGGACGCTCCGACTTTATAATAAATATCGTAAACTTCCTATATACCATATATATCCCTCACAAAAACAGCTTTAAGTAGTTTCTTGCGGACGATTCAAAGAAACTGCCAGGACGTTGTTTATTGTAAAACGAGGACGATCCAGTTTTAGGATTAACAATTTAAATTCCTCACAACAACATTTACGACAAGAACGTTATCGGTCTTAAATGGAATTCTCATCCATATATATATTAATTAACTCACCTTGATATAAATCCTTAAAAGCATAAACTTGCACGATAAATAAACTGTATTTTTAATATAAAACGTTTAAAACATAACTAACCTTCTGCAGCTATTGTTATATAATGCATGCAGATAGAGTGTAAATAAACTGTATGAGTAGATTTTAGATCATAGAAAGTAGTGTAGGATAGAGATTTGTAAATATACGATCGTTAAGCATACATATTAAATATATGATTTGAAAACGTAATGTGAATTTAATTGAATCATAATACAAAGGTTGATGATATAAAGCCATATCAAATAAAATATAAATGTAACATGGAAATATACAAGTACGTTCAGATATGTGTACAATCATAAAGCCACAAATAGTAATAAATCATCTTCGTAAGTAAATCGCTAACCTGCTACCAAATCTCTCACTATTAGCGCAGTCTAAAGGCATAGCAGCTACATAAATTACAGCTCTATAATATCTACAATCGAAACAAAAGTTATAAGCTGCGCACGATGTTTACATCTTAAATTAAATGCTACTACATATTGAATAATAATGGTATATTATGATTCAAGTGTATGTCAGCCTTTAAAGCGCGCATAGCGGTTTAAGACATGACGCGTAACGTGGTGGTATTAGCGTTACAAGTACTTTAAAGACTATACGCTATTTTTTATTATACCTGCTTAATTATTTGTGAAATAAGACAACTAAAATTCAATATTAAAAACAGACAAATAGCATGTCAATAGCGACGTGTAAATAAATAGTTATTGAAGCCGTTGCTTAGTAACTTTTAAAGCACGGCGCGTTTTAACGCCGTTGCATTCACGCTACTAAGGCTTGTAAGCAACAATTATGATGCAGGTACAATAAAAAAGTATATTTTAAATTTCACAAATCGTTTTTTAATGCTTGATTACTTTTTATTGTGTTGTGTCCCCAATTTGGCGCTAAATTATTTAAAAACTAAAAATGAAATAGTTAGGTGCAGTTTTAATGCATACGGCTAAAGTAATACTGTGCATATTGGACTAAAAGTATCAAATTTCCCAGTTTAGTGTTACTAACAAATAAAAAAAGTAATAAAAATTCTAATTAATTGTTAAAAGTAGCTATACTAGAGTGAACGACTAAGGTTTATACAGCTTACAAAATGAGCAATATGTGAAACCTCATCACTTACTACTCGGCTAATTCCATTATTGTTCTAGTAGTAATTGTAGTAGTAATTAGATAGAATGATTGCGGTCAAATCGATATTTAGTTGAAGTTATAGTCGTTCTCCCGGCAATTCACGTGCTTAGTTTATTCCTATCCTAATAATAAATAACTCTTCTACAATTACATCGCATGCGTATGGCTTATTACTATTTAAAAATCAGGCTACGCTATCTCTGAAATTGATCAGTTTTGTGCCGCTACTCATTGAGTTGTGCATTTCTTGGAATGTTAGTATTTGAATCGCGATAAACAATCAAGTCAAAATAATAATCTTTATTGGCAGAACACAGATTTTGCAATAGCAATAGCCACGGCTGGTCAGTGGTACACATATTTTCTAAAAATGCATTTAGGGTTTGCATATTAACTTCAACTGCTGACGAGGATGATGATTACCTTCCCAATTTCTGAGTTAAGTCATTCCCTCTCGTTTGGAAGAAGGGATGACTTAACAGAAAAACGAAGAAGGTTAGTTTCCTGTTCATTTTTCAAAATTCTTCATTTACGAAGAAGCTGAAAATCAAATCTCAGGAAAATAAATTATACAAATTTTATTCAGAATTTTAAGGGCCAGATCTTGATCCTAAGGGATATAATTAACTAATCATGGAAGTACTATATAAATTTTAATGTTCGATATCATCAAAATTTTTAATATACATGCACAAGGAAAACTGGAATTTTCTCTCTTATAGTAAGGCTAACGTTATTTCTCGTACAGTTATTAATATTTGAAAGACCATAAAAAATGTTCGAGTACTTGAGATGCTGCCAATACTTAGCTACTTAAAAAACGTGACCTAGAATTTAGGAAGAAGCTCATGATTTTATATGCTTTAAAATAATTATGAATACAAAAAAATGGGGAAGTAAGTTTGATTTCTGGGACAGCCTCGTGAAAATGATAAGTCCCTCAAATGAAGATCGTTTGGCAGCCGTTATGTTTTGAATCATCATATGCTACAAACACCACAGATCATTATGCCAGGAAGTGATTTTCAATTTCACAAAATTGGAAGTGACCGTTGGTTGTGAATGGGCGACGAATTTCTAGTGCAACAATGTTTAGAATATCGCGAGAAATCATTGAACCTAAGAATAGTATTAACCCAGTTATACCTTTCTCACCAATATTACACAATCACTTACCACGTTATCCTCATACTATATCGGTATTCAGCAAAAGGGAAAAATACAATTTATGGATAAAATCGGCAAAAATAGTGTATCATAACGTTCAGGATACATAATAGAGCTGAATAGAAAACTTAATTAAATGGAATAGGGAAATTCGAAATATCTTGTTGAACGTTGTTTTGTACTAATTTTTAATCACCTTTTGTACATTTCTCTTAAACTTAAATGAGATTTAACGAAGTGGAAGTCGACATTTTTATTTTTATCGTTTTGCTTTAAAAGAAATTTTCTGCAGCCATTCCGGATTACCGTAAATTCCAAATTAACAAAATTTTACTGCACTATGAGAAATGGAAAACTTTAGCTTACTTTAGCTTATACCATTATCAATAGCTTCTTGTGCCCTATGGCGTAAAGATGTTACGTTTGGCGGATGGTTTCAGAATTTTCGCGCAATATGTGTGCAACCTTCTGGGATGTCTATAGACACTACATAAACTAGTTATTAAAAAGGTCCTATAAGTGAAACTCACCGCAGCAACGAAGAGCAACTTGAATGCAACTAAGACCTACTTTTAAGTAGACAAAGTTTGAGCAATTTTTCAAAGTTTAAGTTAGCTAACTTAATTATTATTTTTAATTTGCGACAATCACCTAGATTGATTAGTTTGGTTAATTGTAACCTTGAAAAATTGTATACAAATTGCACCAAATGATACCATTATAAACGGGATTAAGATGCAAATGAATGCAATCGATTATTTGCAATTTAATCTAGACAAAGCATTCTAGCGATGCGCAACTTGCGATATATAAAGGTGCGTAGTTTTTTATTGCGTATGTATTGCTTTAAAGCAACTTACATTATTCCAAAAACCACCGAACGTTTTTTTAATGGCGTGTTTTTGGAAACGACAAGGAATTGTTTTCATGATGTAACTCACCACGTTTATTGTAAACTTTGTCACACTATTTCGAAGTTACCCTACATATATACAATACCTCAATAGAAAAACAAATTTACCTATTATTTAATTCTTTACGGTCTTAAAACTATTTTAATTAGAACCTGCGCGCGATGTCTAAATCTTAAATAAAACGTTGCTAAATAATAGACAATAAAATATATTTCTAATTTCTCAAATAATATTTTTTAAACGTTTCATTGCTTTTGCAATTTAATCTTAAATTGTTTGGTAACTAAAAATGAAATAGTTAGCATGGCGTTAAAGTAATACATGTGGATTAAAAATAAAAACATGCTAAAGTATCCTAACAAATTTCGTACTTTAGTATTACAAATAGCAAAAGTAATAGTAATTATAATTAATTATAAGAAGTAGCTATAATTGAGTGTCCGAGAGAATGTCTAGCGTATATGCAACTTAATAGAATGGACGATATTTGAAACTTCATCCACTTGTTGCTTAGCTAATTCCATTACAGAGAGCAGATTTATTGCCTATATGAAATTGTTTCATTGTTTCACATTTAATAATTACTAAGTAGGGTGAATTTTAGCGGTCAAATGGATATTTAGTTAAAGCCGTAGCCGTTCTCTCAGCAACTCATGTGCGTTTATTCGTATCTTAATAATAAACAACTCTGCTACAACTACATCATTTGAACACTTCAATGCACACTGACTCAATACATAAATTGAATTTCAGCAAACAAACTAGTTTGTGCGGCTATTCAGATCACAACAAATATTCAAGTCGATATAATAATATTTAAACACAAAATATGGATTTTGCATTTCAGTATTCGAGGACTATTACTTCGAGCAAAGAAAAATTTTGACGGGTGTTCTAAATAGCCACGCCTTAACACTAGCACAGCTATTTTTTAAAAATACATTTAACGTTTTCATATTAACTTCAAACAATGGAGAGGATGATGATTACCTTCCCAATTTCTGAGCTAAGCCATCCCCTCCCATTCGGGAAGGGATGACTTAACAACAAAACGGGAAAGGTTAGTTTACTGTTCATTCTTCTGCATTATTCACATGAGGAGAAGCTGCACATCTAATGTTAGATAAATAAATTATTAATTTTTTTTTAGAATTTGAGGACAACGATCTTGATCTTAGGGAAAATAATTTACTAATTCTAGAAATATCTTAACTAACGTTTTATGTAAATAGCGTATAGTGTACTATATTATTTTAAAGTATCGCCAATTTGGCGTTTCTTGAAATTTTTAACACGTATGATTTTAGCAGCGTTAAAGTTAGTTTTAGTACAGTTATTAATACTTGAGAGTCTATAAAAGATTGTGAGTAATTCAGATGTTATTTTTTGCATGATGGTTGACAGAACTTAAGTCGTCTAAAAAGCGAAACCCAGAATTTAAGGAACCAATGCATGGTGTTTTGAGCTTCAATTTAGTGTTCTCTTCAAGTAATTATGAAAAAAAAAATTAGGGGGCCTAATTTTTATTTCGGAAAACGCATTGTAAAAGGGCGAAATCTCAGGAGTGGAGATGGCTTGGCAGCCTTGTTTTGTTCTCAATCCTGATATCCTACAAACACCACAGAACATTCTATCAGCAAGCGATTGGAAGCGAGATGTTGTTTGTGAATGGAAGATGAATTTCTAGAGCAACAATATTTAGATGATCGTGAGAGGTTATTGGACTTATGAATAATATTAAGTTGTTTTCGTATGGTTTTTAAATCAATTATGACCGTAAAGTAATCTGCCAACTCGTGTCGGAGAGTCACGCTTCAAGCTGCAACGTCACGCTAACGTTTCATCCTTTCTACTGTCCTCTTCAATTCGATAAAATGATATTCAGTCCACGATGTTTCAATTTTCGGTGAGATCGCGATTTAGAATTGAACCCGTGCGTAAAAGTGGCCGTGCTTTGATTATTGACTGTTAGGTGATCCACAAGTGTAAGATACTCTCGTTTCCTTTTACTTTCTTTAGATATATCCATGATTAAACTAACTATTTGTGTTTCTTCCACATCTTTAGTATAGTTTAGCTATTTAATTAATTAGCAATGTAGTTTATTTAGCAACAATCAGCTTTCAGTTTCACATATGTAGCAACTGTTAAGTGGATGAACAACTCTGGTGATCTCCTAGCCTCTTGTGTATTATACAGTATTATAGCACCATATACATATTATTATTATAAGTGGTATTCCATATAACTTATTGAAACCCGCTATTAACGAGCGTAAAACCGTTTTCAAACACACTAGCATTTAATTTCAAATTCGTTATATATGTAGTTTAACACGTGTAATCAAATAATGGACGCGATATGTTTTGCTAATGATTCGTCAGCTGAAGCGGAAGACCTTAATTCAACTCTCGATCTCGGCTATATTTTACGCAAATGTCATTTTATTTAGTAAAATCTGACGAATGAAAGTTAAGATAAGATGAAAAATAAGCGTGAGATATAAAATGCAGATCAAAAAAGCACAGATCAGAAACGAGGGTTAAAATCATGATAGGCAAAGGCCCTGATAAATTTAAATAACTTGGTGGCCATCATGCCTGAGAAAATAAAAGCGACGCCGCTTGTGAGCTTATATAAATAATAAACTAATTTCTAAAGCTGTCGATAAGCGCAGTCGATCTAGAACGTTTATTTCTATCTGTATTACAGTAATCATGACTTTTGTCTATTAAATAAATCAACCACATTTAGAACGCCGGTAACGCAGTACATATCTTGTTATTGGCTAATAAGTTTTAAAATACAATAAATCAAGATATAACCGTTCATAGTCGCTCTGATAATAAATAAATTGAATATACACAGGGCCTTTGTAGATTTAGTAATTTTGCTAATCAGAGAACTACCAAAAGCACCAATTGACTTCAATACTTTAGGGTTCGCCATTAATCGCAGTAAGTCACAAAAAAAGACCTACCACGGGTTAAGTATAGTAAGTAAAACTAATCGCAGAAACAGTACTTATTCATAAAAATTTTAAAGAATGAATCTTTGTAATGATGAATTCGTTTGCGTACATAATTGTTTTAGATAGAAGCGACAACGGTAATATGAGTAAACTGTGCGTAAGACCAAAAAATGCGTGAAATAATATTAACGTTGATTTTATAATCAATGATTCGGCACTAAAGCAAATTTTAATTTTCACATCGATGTTTGCGAACGATGAAAACCCACAACTATTAAAAAATCAAACGTTAATCGTTTCATCGAAATTTATATTGTTACACACAGAATTTAACGAAATCCGCCGAGTGACGCAAAAGCCATGTGATGTTAAGGAAAAGTACTAAAATCCCGCGAAAACACTAAAAGCCAAAAAAAATTTCATTCTACGGATTGATAAAGCCGAAACTACGTGGTATTATGAGATTGTGGTTAGAATCAGACCCTCTTTGAACGAGCTATACGAAACCTATTGATATGTAATGTATTAATATGTCATACAGCAAAACTTAGGGACGTGTTAGACTTGTTATATGGTAATTGATAAACAGTCTCCTGCAAAATTTGTGGTCCTTCGAGCCGGATTGTTTGCATAAGTTTTAAAAAAAATAATATCTGTACTAAGGTGTGCCCTTTTCTCTCCAAATAATTAAGGAAATCATATTTGAACACTGCGAACTTTGCCAATTTACTTTTAATTGGCATAACTACATTTTCTAATACTTCATATTCAACATGCTTTTGAATGGGAAATAGGAACATATTTTAGTATCACATGTACACTCAAACGGGAATAGATCAAAATTTTACACACCAATAAAATCTAAAATAAGGAAGTCAAACAATTTTAACTCTAATCGATTGTGATTCAGCAAACTCCTGTTTAAGCACAAAAGTTAGCCGAAAATTTAATTCAGAATACCAAACAGGTGGAGGTAAATTGAGTTGTACTTGCCAATGATTCAAAAATTAGGACCATAGCCACATACAAAATACAACTTAGAAAAAGCCATACGACAAGAAACCATAACTGTTGACCTTATTGGAAATTTATTCACCGGCTTAGTACTAGGAATGAATGTCTTGACGAGTATTATAATTAAGGTCGACCCCAGAAATGATAATGAAGGCAAACCTTGACAACACTCCATTTATGCGACGTAAAAAATCTTATGGAGTGGCAGAATTGGCAAAGATGGTTAGAAACAAATAAAATATTTAGCACATATTCTCGATAAAGATTATTTTCACATTAATCCAGGGAAAGAACATGCCATTGCCACTCTACAAACCCCCAAAAATATAATATAAATACATACCAAACTTCCCGCACCTCACTGTATCATAAAGAAAACTGCTGCCGAAGAAAATAAATTCAATTCATCCACAGAAGAGGACGCGAACTGAAAGAAAATTTGAAGATGTTGCCACTTTTAACACGTGATGATATCAAAAACCAGTTCAGGGTAAATACTGAGTAGGTGCTACTAGACAAAAAGTTAATAAAGCAAATCATCTAATCGCTTATGCAAGCAAAACCCTCAGCAAAACTGAAAAGCAAAAGAGGCAATATCAATACTATTTGTTATAGGAAAATTCCGTACTTACGTAGGATATCACTTCAGTGTCGAAATAGACCACAGATTAAAATGGCTGTCATCAATATTCTACCCCATCGGTCCACTAGCAACAGGCGCCATGGAATTTCAGCAACATAATTCCGAAATTCAATATCGTTCAGGCAAATAAAACTTGGTTGCCAATGTTGCTAATGTATTACTAGACAAAAGGTTAATAAAGCAAATCACCCAATCGCTTATACAAACAAAATCCTCAGCAAAACTGAAAAGCAAAAGAGGCTTTAACAATACTATTTGC
The DNA here is from genome assembly GCA_024586415.1 of Phrixothrix hirtus. Taxonomy (NCBI): domain Eukaryota; kingdom Metazoa; phylum Arthropoda; class Insecta; order Coleoptera; family Phengodidae; genus Phrixothrix; species Phrixothrix hirtus. The sequence continues at coordinate 8,664 of JAHWXV010307883.1, forward strand.
TATAAGCAAAATTCCGTACTTACGTAGAAGAACATCACTTCAATGTTGAAATAGACCACAAATTAAAATGGCTGTCATCAATATTCTAACCCATCGGTCCATTAGCGACAGGGACCATGGAATTTCTGCAACATAATTCCGAAATTCAATATCGTTCAGGTAAATGAAACTTGGTTGTTAATATTGTTAATGTATTATTCTGCGATTCAATTAAAACTAATGATCATCTTGGCATGATTGATGCAACTGAACTAGTAGAATGCTGTTAGATTTACAAATTTCGCAAAAAGTTCACATATGAACCTAAAAATTTGGAACATTACAAATTAGTAGACAGAATATATTCAGATATATACTTACCATTGCTGAAGAACTCCAAAAAGTATACAACACTAAATGGAAATGGCGTGTCCCAAAACTCTTACGAAGGAAAAGCCTCCAAAAAAGACAAGACAATACATCTTTAGGCCACTTCGATGAAATAAAATCTATAAGCAGATTTCAACAGAATTACTTGTGGCTTGGATTACAATGCAATGTAAGAAAATATGTAAGATCATGCATTAGCTATCAAAAGTACAAAGTCAGACAAGTACTCGTTGTAAAAATGAAATGGTGTCAAAGGTCTTGGCACATACTCAGCCCAGATTTAATCTGTTCACTCACTAAATCGAAAACTAAATTAAATACATCGTAGTCTTCCCAGAGAAATTCACCAAATGATTCGAAGTTAACCTCAGACGTAAACCTAAATCAAATACTACAATTGAAGCTCTCAAATAAAAAAATAGTATATGGTTACAGTAAGGCAAAAATAATAACCACGGATAACGAGCCCTGTGCGCGCGTGCTTTCGTGCGCGCGTTCGTGTGCTTGTACGTGTGCGTGTGCGTGCGTGCGTGCGTGCGTGCACGTGCATATACGCGTATGTGTATGTTTGCGAGTAGCAAAACTAAAATATTTTAATAATCTTTATTTATAATTGTTAAGTATAATAATTTTGTTTAATTATCAATATTAAATAAAGATTAGAAAATTAAGAATGACGAAATTATGTAGTGCTCTTCTCTTGGTCTTTCCTGGAACAAAAGTATTTGATTTGTTATTTAAAATAATTATAAAATCATATTAGTAAGTGAGAACAAATAAAATTACCAGTGCAGCCAATTAATAAGGAAGGTTAAATACTGCTTGCTAAAATGCTTCATGCGGTGTAAATAAATATAAATCAGCTATACTCTAAAGTACGCCCCATGTGGTTGTTTATGGCACATTGATATCATTCTTAGTAACATAAATATCTTGTTTAAGATGTTTGTTTACAAACGTGTACGGTATTTGGGCAACTAGAGTTCAGTGAAAAATTCTAAAATTTTGACTGCATATAGTACAGCTATTTAGCAATATAACGGTGCTCTAAGTTCGTGTTAAATTTTATTACACAGGTGTGGAATAACCCCCTTGCCAAATAACGATCCAATATGAAAGATATCACAAAGTTTTTTAGTAAAGTGATTCCTTATAGATAAACTACAATTTACAAACAAATTATTGTTGGAAAAATATACTAATGTTAAGGTGATAGTTTAAATTATTTAACTAATGTATGAAAGTATATATAGAGAAATATTAACACTTACTGAAGTTCACGCAATGATCTTAAACCGGACTGGCTATGCGAAGTGTCAATACAACCTGATATATCCACTTCAGTGGCACTAGGTTTATGTTTCCTAACCGTGTTAATAACAAATTCGTAGATTGTGAGATTTTTAAAATTTTTTTTTTGTTTGCCATGTAAACTAAATCCATTTGCCCGTTTGTTGCTTAATAACTTCTTTAGGATATTAACGGTCAAAGACTGTACATCAGTTCCTCCAATAGTGCTAAACTGGCCAATCTACAAAATTGAATTTTGATGTAAACTTCTAACAATAGCTGTATAGCTTACCATTTTTTGAAAATAAGCTTGATCCTTTAGTTTCTTTTCAAAAGATTCCAAATCAAAAAAGTTCCATAACGGGAAGCTTTTATATAATTTTGTAGGAATGACCGATAGTTATGATGGTCTACTCTTCCTTTCCATAACTCGCAACCGACTTTCTATTGACTGGAGTTTGTTCATTATAATATTTGGTATATTTATAATTTCCATTGCAGTTTCTAAAAGTAATATTTTTAATTGTTTATAATTAAGATTACATTTTTCCTACATTGCTCAATGGCATCACTTCGTAAAGACGATGGAATATTTCTTCCTCCAGATATTTCTGGACTACTACAAAAATTTAATTGTGTGCCTATTCTAGGCAAACCCTTTGCAATTAATGGTAGATTTCTATGAAAATATGATAACCGCGACTTCATTGGTAACTCACCTATTTCATCATCAGAATCCTCTATTACAGTTTTAGACATACATATACGTTTAGCATTTATTTCTTCTTCATCAGAATCTGATGCTACTATTTTTGAATGTATAATAAGTCTAGTTTTATTTAATCCATTATCATATTCTACATCAGATAACAACATCGCTAATTCCTGTTTGTCCGTCCTTTTCTCATGGGTTTCTAAAATAAGTAACTTAAAATATAGAAAACAAATAACATTAAAAGGACTCTAACCTGTTTGGCAAAATATTTTCTGCAATTCACACTTCAACCAATTCGTTTCGGGTTGCTTTTTATTCATAATTAATTTCTTAATTTTAAATTTGTCACTAATAGGAGGTCACCATCACATATTCCAATAATCTTCTCGTATCAGTCAATTATTTGGTACAAGATGCACTCCATCTGGAAATTCTACTACAGAGTAGTTCATGTTAAAACCAAATCTCTGAAAGTACAAGAAATTTGAATTATTAAATGTAATTAGAAATATATATATAAATTATAGGTTTGTCTCAGTTCACCAAAAACCATTTCCAGACTATCTGTAGTATTTTTATTTCCTTTAAAACTCAAATATTAGAAGTAATTTGCTCGAGATATCTACTGACTGTTTTTTAAAAAGCTCAAACAAATTTTTATTATTTGTTTTACTTACATATTAGTAGTTTTACTTAAACATTATTACTTATATATTAATTTCGAGTATGTAGGAAGGGAATAGCAACATGCTCACATTTGCTATACGGTATTAACCATAATTTAGATTAAATTTCTCCAACACATCGAAGTACTGATTCTGTTAATTCAACTTGCCCAACAACACAAATATTTACATCTTCAGAATGGCATGGCAAAGAATATAAGCTGTATAGTTGCTTATAATATTTACCCAAAATGTTCACATTTTCATTTCTAACATTATAAATGATATTAACAATACAAAAAATGTTTCCATTATTTAAACAAATAACGGCAATCTATTATAAATTTCTCGGCTTCATATATAAGGTTATTTAAAAGTAAGTTCCCAGTTTGAAATGGC
>JAHWXV010307892.1:0-14936 GCA_024586415.1 Phrixothrix hirtus
ATATATATATATATATATATATATATATATATATATATATATATGATGTTAGACTTTAAATTGTAAAGGTACGTTTCCTGTTAAAAAGAATTGAAAAATCGGTAATTTAGGCATTTCTTTTGGTCTTACAACATCCCCTTATTTCGTGAAGTGTAGATCTAAGGCCTCGTAAAACTTATTAGATTAAGCAAATGGCGTATGTGCCAGACTCAGCTGATGATCTACCGTGATAGAATTTAGGTCATAAATGCTCAGTGTCAGAGCATGAAACTCTTAATCTCAGCGTCGTGGGTGCGAGTCCCACCTTGACCTCCAATTGGTAATTTCTTCCATATTTCTAATTTTGACAGATGCCGAATTATCGGTATAAAAGAAGCAGGTTTTTCTCTTCGTGAAATTCATACCACACTACTGCCGCACGAATATAGTCTGCTTGGTCCAAAGAAGACGTTTAGCAACATCACCCACCTGGCAGGCAAAGGTCGACTTCTTTGACTCCTGGCTACAGATGATCGCTTTCAACCAACGAGGTTTGTTGTTGACTTAATGAGAGCTTTTAACCTCTGCATATCCGTGGCAACGGTTTACAGAAGAATTTCTTCTTTTGATCTGAGATCCTGCCATCCATTCCAACATCTTCCTCTAATTTCACCTCAAAAAGCTGCTAGATTTTCTTGGAATTAACAATGGAATGATATCAAGTCAGTCATGAGTTGATATTTTGCTTATGGAATGATAGTAGCAGGCGGGTACGACGAAATTTGCAGTTTGATGAAAGACGCCACACCGTTTTAACACCTGGAGTCATAGTTTGCGGTGCAATATGTTTTGGACGAAGATCACCTGTTATGTTTATCGCAGGTACAATGAACGCTCAACGTTATATTCATAATGTCCTCGAGCCGGTGTTAGTACCATGCATGCAGACGTTATCAAATAGTATGTTTCAACAAGATAATGCAAGACCACATACTACTAACGTTACAAGAAAGTACGTTCAGCAAGCAAATGTCGCCTTGACCTGCGGAATTACCAGACTTATCGCCGATAGAGCATGTTTGTGACATGATGATCTGCGACACCAACTCGAGATACCGCAGGAGGACATACACAATCTGTTACAAAGCATGCCACGACGAGTAAATGCGTGCATTGCAGTCGGTGGTGATTTTACTCATTGTTAATGTTTCTTTGTAATTATCAACTGTTTTTTGGTAAAAATTGTATCGTTTATTATATTATACCAAAATTTCAAAGCCCTAGACTTATTTCCAATGGATGGTGCATTTCATCTGAAAGCGAGTATATTTATGTTGCTCCTACAATTCAATTAATTGTTTAAATATAATGAATTATTATGTGATAATAAAAACCAGAAGAATTCCTTGTCGAAGAATTAATATAAGACACAATCCCAGATATCTATTCAAGGTACATACATATATACCTATATATGGTTAAACGTCCTTGAAACTTCTTTTAAGTTTCCAATTATTAAAATATGTCTTTGTAAACATTACAATATTTTAAATGCTCGCAAGAATTATACCTGCTAATAATTGGATATAAGATCAATGGATATCATAATTTGTATATCACTTAATTGTAGGAATACAAATAAAATGTAAAACGAAAAACATAGTCTATGCTTTCGCGAAAATTACTTTAAAATATTGTATAACGAGTTAGATGTTTATTTCTCACATTTTATGTAATTATTTAAATTATTTCTTACTATTTTCGAGAAGCATCTTCATTCACGATGTTAGTTGTTTCAAGCTCAAAGGCAAAGGGAGCTAAAGAAATATGCGCGCACGCCTTCCTTAATCAGAAAAAAGCGTTATGTCAGCGGTTCCCGATTCCCCCAGTAATGAATTCTTGATATAAAACTAAGATAATGTAAATTTATTATTAATGAAATAATTGTTATCCCACATACAAAACACGAAATTAAATAACCTATGATCATCAATAATAACTATACAAAAACAAAAAATTACAAGTTGTTATAAAAGAACGTTTTATATATTATGCGACATAGAAAATAATATAATAAATATTTTCAGCGGCAAATAAGCGTCACGAAAACAATATCAGTACCAGTTAGTTAAACACAACGTCGACGGGGGTCGTTAATGTCCTCTCTTACCTTTCTTAATCTATAAAGATTAACATATTGACTTAAAAGGGAAATAAGATATAAAGAAAGAAGGAAAAGGAATACGAACACTATTATATTTTAGCAGAAATATGGCTAGCAATAAACAAACGACCGTACTGAACTCATCCAAATATGTCAACTTAAGACTAAAATTAAAGAGTAAATTGTTAAATAACCAATATTCCAATTAGGACAACAAAAAAGCAAATTTAAGGGAACCTCACTTCGAGTACCCCTTTGAGGGAAAATAATAAACACAGCCAATAGCACAATGATAATTAATATTTAACGCTAACTAGGTCATAGTATAACGGTATGCCAAAATAAATTATAATTAATAATTAAAGTTACATTAAGCAGAATTTATACAAAGCAAGAAAATTATTTCAGTTTAAAGTCAAATAATTAGGTAGGCCCATAAACAATAAATTAACAAACAAAACACAATTGTTAGAAGTTACAATAATTTTTTACGTAAAAGTAAAAATATAATTTAATGAAGTTGAAGGTTGAATTATAGAAATCAATCACCCGGCACATATTAAACTGACTTGAATACAAGTTCTTAAATTTTAACCTTGTACCAATTGAAGCGTAGGAACTTGAAATAATCCTTTTAATAAACATAAATAGCCATCAAAATCGCTCTTATTTCATCATACTGCTAATAAAAATTAACAGATAAGCAAATTAATTTAGAAGTTACAATTCTGAACGGTACCATCATACATTTACGAGAATTAAATTTAAAATATATAATTATAAATTAGTTCATTGTAGTACAATTCTTGTTATCTGAAGAAATGTAGATAACCGACTTCATGTGTAGACGTTATCTGCCATAAAAAATATTTAAGAAGTAGATTTACAACTCGTAACCTTAAACTATAAACCGGAAATGCGTTATTACAATAGAAAAACAATAGCAGCGTTGAACTTAAATTCACACAGCATCAAGCAATGCTAGATGTGTTGACTAGAAATTTCCATAGAAGGGATGTTACCGCAATGATAAATAAAGGAACCGAAAAGGTAAACTGCATATTTATCGAGTTGCTCAAAAAGCAATGTGTTTTTCCTGTGCAAATAAAAGCAAGTTTTTCATGGCAAACAAGATATTTATTAAATATTTTGCCAATTTTGTCGGACAAAAAAGTGTCTTCCGTCTCCTTCTCAGGAAAAAATAACTTCAAGGACAATTTGATGTCCTCATCAATAGTAAAGGTTTTACCATTCAATGCGTTTTATAAACCACGAAACAGCTAGCCTGATGGTTCCAGATCTGACGAATATGATGGATATGGTAACACGTCCCATCCAATCTACAACACTTTTTGACGAATGACCAAACTTGTATATCGCCTAACATTAATCTAGTGAAACACAATACCTTTGCGGTTCACCAATTCCGGATGCTTTTTTTCATAGCATTATTTGACTTATTTAATTAACGACAATACACGTCCAAATTAATTATTCGATTCTAAGAAAGTAATTGAAAATTGAAATTCCGCCAAACTGGCAGATGAATCGTGCGAACGGCTTCAATTGTAGTTGATTGGCTATTTTCTGCATTCTTAATAACTTTTGATTTATTCGACACTCATTTACTACATATAATCTTTAATTTTAAATTAAACATTATAATCATGATATGTCACTGCTTATTGTGCATTACGAATTGCCTTAAATTGATTTTTTATTTTAATGTCCCAATAAAAACATCTTTCTGCTTTTTAAAATTAGTAAATTAATTTTCTGCGATTATGTTCACTTAAAGTCTATGTTCGTCATTTTAATGACGCTAGAATTCTAGGTTGGAGAATATTTTTAAAACTTTTTACAAGGTTGCGTTTAACATTTTGCCAAACAAAATCCTGCGATATTGAGTGTCGCTATAACGTGATAGTTTGTTGAATAGACAATATCTGCTGTCTGGTTTGGGGATTTTTGTGTGTTTTAAATAAAAATTTTAATTCAAACACCAGGACTATTATCGGAATCGAAGTGGTTGATTTGTAAATAAATAAAAGAAAAAATTGCGACAGTTGTGATGAAATGAAGTTTAATAAATATTGTTCACAATTTTCCCAGGACTGTGGGCGTAAATTTTACAAACTGTTCGTTTTGATGGCCAGATTCCTCTCGGAAGATTCTATATTTGGATTTCACGCTATTCTTACTTAATTAACCAAGTAAATGTGAACCAAATTCTGCAACCATTCTACTGTAGGCTGTTTATAATTCTTCTAATATTAACCATGTATTTTCGATGTGCAAAAAAATTGCATAAAAAATTCTGAACTACTGAATGTGATCTCAGATTTTATGTAACGTCAAGTGAACTGCATAAAATTTTGTAGCCCGAAACAAGATTTATTCTAGAATTATTTGCAGCTAGAGATAAAATGTTTTGCCTAATTTTTAACAAACAAAATTGATAGTTGAATTCCGTAGGTAAGCCTTGATCTGGTAAATAGGGTAATTGATAAGTACGAAATGTCTCGTTATATATATTTTAATTACATGAAAAATAAATTAGTGCCATTTAGTGATTAATGGTTATATATTTGCTTGTGTAATTATAATTTAGGTGCGATCCTAAAGACAATCGTTATTATTTGGCGCATGAATGTATTTTATCGCAACTACCTAATATAGTAAAAATTGTTTGCCTGCGAATATTATTAATAACTAAATATTATTATAGACGAGAAATTTGTTTTAAGGCATTGAGAAGTCAAAGAATTTACGCAGGTATGGTACCGTTATAATTAACCTTTCGTATTTCATTTTGCTTGAATATTCTGTGGGTCCTGAGAAGAAATATTTCCCCAATTCAGTTTAATGATTCTGATTAGAGGTCTAGTTTACCTTAATTGCGGTACTTTTATGCACAGTGTGTGCTAATATATATGTTATACAGTTCAGTTAGTATAAAAATTTGTTTCAAAGCTTTCCATTAAATTATTTGTAATGAAGGTAATTGTCCTTATCGTTTCTTAATAAGTTGGGATCATATGATTTACATCCATATATAGGTATCTTCTAAAAACTACTGTATGTATTCTGAGGAGACCAAAATTAGTAAGTATTGAAAGACCGATTTTTAACTTATATTTATCGCTGTAAATGTTTAGCTCCCGTTATAAGTTAACCTAGATAACTAAAATTAAGCTAAACTTAACGAATTCACAATATCAATTCGCCAAGTAAAAAGGACATCGACCCGAAATGAAAGACGTAGTAGCGTAGCTAATACAATTTAGACAAAATTCATGAAAATTAATTAAAATCATATTAAAATATTCGTAAATGTAACTAAAAGAACAAATGAAATACAATATTCATTTGCGAAAAATTAATGTGACAGTTATCTCCATAAAAATGTAAGATAAAAATACTCATTTGGAGATTATATTAATACATTATGAAATAATTTATCAGAAACCAGTATTTAAAATTTGAATATTAGTTACATTCTTATTCCCTAATACACTCTACGCAAACGGGTGCGCCTACTCCTTAAGAGGCATCGCACCGACCACATGCCCTAAAAGGGGCAGGTCTTCTGAGCTAAGCTAGAAGCGCTCATTTCACCGCTGAGAGCTTGTCGAGACGTAACCTTCTCTGGTAGGAACTCTTTACTTCTGTTGAGTATATGGTGATCTTCCTAAGAAACTCACATCCTCACTTAGTACCGTATTTTGGTACCTTAAAATAAACAAATAGTAGGTTAAATTGCAACAGTTAAGACTACAATGGATTCCAAAGGAATATCTAAAGTCTTAATATTTTTGGAATACAGTGGAGCGTCGAAAATTTCGACCAATTCATACCACATCTCAATTGGATTTTCAAATACAGTAGGATGCGTTAATTCGAAATTGTGGAAATGTATTCCGTAATGTGCGCACAAAATACGAGTATCCGTTTCATCTCTGGCTTGGTTGAGAGGTTGAGCTACTAAGCTTCTAAGGACAGCCCGCTGTTCTTATGAAGCCCCTTACAAAAGTGGGCCTAGTGCTATCAAAAATTGACACGTTCCGTTCTCGGAAGTCGCATTTCTTACATTGAATTACTTTGTTCATTTGTAAAACAATACAAGATTTAGGCATCTCCTGAAAATGTATTTACTTTTTCAGTAACTCTTTGTTCCGTTCTTTAGAATAAATGCAAAGTTTCTTTTCGAACTATAACTGCACTTATTTTCCAATATACGGCAGGTTACCGTGGGATTGTATTTAATCACCACAGGCTTCGAAAGCAATCTAGAAATTAGCCATGGCGTATTCCGCAGGAAACTGTGTAAACCTCGGTTTTAATAAAGAAAAACAAAATACACAGAATCGAGGAGTAAAGTTATTAAGTTTCTGGGCGTCTAAATAAACATACAGAGGCATTCTTCAAGTGGGAAAGTACGTTTTATTTTACATTTTGAGTGGCTTTCGGTGTGACGATCTTCCAAGTGAGTCCGTATTAAATTTGGATCTTAGATCTCTCTGTGAGAATTATAGTAAAAATGGATGTTTCCCAAAATAATTTTTAATAAATTCGTTAAAACGATAGCTTACGACCGGTCTCGATTTGTTGAAGCTGTTATACACACTTTTCTGTGAGAAGTTTTATTAAGGTAAAAGATCCTGCATCTTTGGTTACCGCTAGCTTTGCGAAATTCGCTGCTTCCTTTCATACATTTGATGTCTAAGTTCATCCCTTTTCATCTGAACTCATTCTGTTGGTTATTTGAGAGTATTTGAAAACTTACCCCGCGTTTAATGAAACGAATTTAAAATTAAAACGATTATGTTGATATTAAATAAAAATTTGGTAAGTGCTAATTACTAAATTGTCGGGTGACTGATAGTCCACCCCAATTTTAATTGTGTGTGAAAAAAACTAATATTTCACTTAATTGAAGCAATTGTTATACGTGTAACGTGGTGTCTTGCAGAAATTATTTTATCTTTGTAAAAGTTTTGACCGAATTTATATCCATTGCGCTATTTTCCGAACATCCGGCTTCAGGAGCGCAACCGACTGCATCTAGAAGGTAACATTTGCAAAGGTTGACTTGTTCTTTCATATTTTTTAGAAAATACCTCTACTTAAGCCGATGGTTCAAATTTCAGTAACAAATCAGCCAATGACGTCATTATTTTGACAGATTCGTTATCGTCGAAGTTGCAAGGAAAGGAATAACGCTAGATTTACTGAAGAAAATTATTGCCTAACATTGTACTCTGGGTTTAAACATTTTTGTAGTTAAGTGTGACTTCAAATTTATGACAAACTTGACTTATTACAGGAAGTACCACTATTTTGTTATTATTACAAGTATTTGTATTATGTTAGATAAAAATAATCACGATAAAAGATTGTTTGTTTATAAAGTCAGGTTTTATTGATTTTATTATACTATCAAATAATTTATCACTCTATATTATTTACTAAATCTAGTTTTAAGTACATTGTATATTAGAAATAAGTAAGATACAGCATGATCTGAAAGTTAGATGGTTTCTGACCGATTCCAGTGGCGTAGTTGAGTAATTGTGAAGTCAGTAAAACTGTGTAACCTAGAGCTTAGGCCTCATGTCTTGTATTTTGGGCAGAATCCAGTCGTTCTTGGACAAATAAGTGACATCTTCTCGGATATGACTTGTTTGCTATCACCTAAAGTCATCAACACAGTGAGCTCACATAAAAGTTCGATTTTCTTGGAAAATGAACCACCCAATCCACTAAGCTAGCCATGTAATCCCATAAATTCTATATATGTACCTAAAGAAAGCATCGTAGTGCCACTTTACCAGTACAATCCATGTTACGGAAATGTATTTATGATTTTAATAAATTTACACATATCCAAAAAATTGAGTGTATATCATGTTCACCCCTTTCTTATATCTTTTCGTAGTGTTATTATTCCCAGGCGTTCTGTATATCATTTTAGCTTTGTTTTAATTGTATGCATTTCAATCCCTCTAGTTTCAATTTTGTATTTATTATGACTAGTTGCATCAACATTACTTAATTGTTTCAGAGCTTTTCAAATAGTTAAGTACTTTTCAAATCTGATTCTGTTTGTAACAGTTTAAGACCCAATTGTATAAAGCATAATTAGCTATAACGTCATTCAATAATTGAATTCGTTGTTAAACTCTGCGATTGAATAGTTTTATTAATTTGAACCAATCATGACCCTTAACAACAAACTCAACTGTTTAACAACGTTGTTGTAATTAACCATGCATTGTACAACTAGACTTAAATACATCTTAATTTAAGTACCTTTGTGCAACCGGCCATTAATACATTTGATTTTAATTTTTACAAAAGTAAAGAACTATTGAATTTGTACGTGTTAATATGTATTCTTTGGAAATGTCACCGTGAGTCTTTTTAAATTTATTTAATCCGACCGTGTAATGCTTACAATTGTCGCGCCGCTTTTAGTAAATTTACTAAATACTATAATGCTTATAATGGTCATTGCGCGTTCGTATACCCTAATACTTTGTAATGCTTATTTTCGGAAAGCCTTTCTACCCCTATGTTAATACGGCAAATTGTAATGTTAAATAATTTTGTAACTGTACCCCGTATTTAATTCTCACATTTTCAACAAAGCTATACGGAAGCTATATCGAATTGCCTTATTTATTACGTTGTATTACGTTTGAAATTTTTACCGATTTCGGTCACCCTACGTTGAATGCCCTAATAAATAAATTCCTCGACTAATATGTGATTCTTTTTCTCTATTTTCTCAGGGTATTGCTCAAAAAATTTCCTTGGATAGCTGGTACTAGTTTTTTAACCCTCTTTGGTTAGTTAAAATTTAAAGAACAGATCACATGACGTAAAATAATTTTAACATTTATTAATTTTCAACGCAAGATTATTATTGCCACACGTTTAACAAAAAACAAGTTTAAGTTACTTTTATTTAAAAACATTCTGGCCAGTAAAAAAATCAGTCTTAGACTAATTTACAGAACTGTATCCATTTAACCCTTCCAAAATCAAGGTTTGCCCCGACTTCCGCATTCAAATCGGCAAATTTAAGCACCAAGCTATTGTTAACTTTCTAACTTATTGATAACAGCTTTCGAAAGCAGTTTCTTTTTTGTTTACTTTCCAATAAACGAGAATGAATTGTCTTTTAGTTGTGCACGAATAGAATTTTAAATTGTTCGTTCTTTGTAACTTTAAAGAGCGTTATATAGCTAATTTAACTAACGAAATGTCCCGACACTTCTGACTTTTCTGTGCGAGCTACCAGATTGCTGTTTAAATATACAATGTGGAACAGCCAAATGAAATAAATTCGTTATTTCAATCATTGTGCATATTTATAAAAAATCCCGAAACATGTCAATTTAAATTTTAAAATTAGATCCTATTGCGTAAAAATTTCATCCCTAAATTTAACACCCTTAGAGTGATGGTTGCAACCCCTAAATTTTTAAATAGGAAGTGGGGGTTTGTGATACATCATTTAAAAGCTCTCTTCATTGTCTATTCAATCATGTTCTTGTTTTACATCTAATGCAAAAATTAACATTAAAAATAATAAAATCGTCTAATTAAAGATATTCGTCACAGGCAATACCGTTTAGTTCTTGATAATGAGAAAGTAAGCAAAAACCATATCAGTGTTCTTTTCAGACGGTATCAATAAAAAACAGAAATAAAAAGTTACCATGGCAATGTTAGTTTTGTTTAAAACGCCTTAGCAAATTGTTATGTGATTATAACTGCATGACAGTAGTTGTCAATGTTATTACTTGTCGTTTGAATTTCGTCATCTGCAATTAGGAAACATGGTTTATTTAACAGAAAGGCACAAAATAACAGTTCTGCAGATGATTAGTTATCGAGATAACACACGAACACAGACCGAAGTTGCTCGCCTAATTCACGTAACATTTTCAGATTTTCCGCCTATATTCCGAGGGACAATAAGTAAAATTGAAAAGCAGTTTTGCAAGCTTGGACGTGTAAGGCAGATAAAAAAAAGAACCTTCCAATGCAATAAATAATGATACCAAATTGAATGTAATCCTCGAGTTTGAGGAAAATCCACATACTTCGAATCGTAAAACAGTCGCAGTATTGAATGTTAGCATTCATGGATTCTTCGAATATTAAAAGAAAATAAAATGCATCCCTACGAAATAGAGCTCATAGAAGACGATTTTGATCGGAAAACGCATTTTTGTGAACAAATCATGGAAATGTTAGATAACAATGTGATCTAATTAGAACATATTTTGTTGTTTGATGAATGCACTTAAACACTTCATGGACATACTAATCGTCAAAATTGCCGTTAATGGTCTACAAATAATCCTAACTGGATGAGAGAAGAACATGCATAATACCCTGAAAAGGTTAATGTTTGGGCAGGGATTGTTGGATACCATGTCATTGGTCCCTTTTTCATTGATGACAACTTGAATAGAAATAATTATTTAGCCATGCTCCAAAATAGTGTCGTGCCAACTTTGAAAAATTTATATACTGATTCAGCAAACTCACAAGTTCCAGCGAATACAATATGGTTCCATCAAAATGGAGCACCGCCACATTACCTAATCAATATCTGGCAGTACCTCGACCTAATATTTCCAAATCGATAGATAGGGAGGCGAGAAGCGATAAAATATCCACAGCACGAACACCGAATCTTTCGCTATTAGACTTCTTCTTATGAGAATATGTGAAAAGCGTGGTATACAAAACTAAACCACTAGATTTGGCGATTAGGTTGGTCACACCGCAGATGTTGAATAATGTTGGAAGACAGTTTTATGTAAGATTAGGATGTTGCCAAGACGTCTGAGGCGAGCATTTTGAACATCTATTACATTAACTTTCATGTTTTTTTTGTTTTTTACATTATCTAGAGCTAAACGGTACTACCTATATTGTCAATAAATGATTTTAGTTTTTTTAATGTTAATTTTTGCATTAGATTTGAAAAAAATAAAATTGCTGAATAGAACGTGAAGAGACCTTTCAAATGATGTATCACAAGCCCTTACTTCCTATTTAACAATTTAGGATTTGCAACCTTTATTCTAAGGGTGTTAAATTTAGGGATGAAATTTTTACGTAATAAGATGTAATTTTAAAATCTAAAATTATCGTATTTCGGTATTTTTTATAAATATCTACAATGATTGAAATAACGAATTTATTCCATTTAGCTGTTCCACACTATTTCATTGCATTGACGATATAACAAGTGCTAATTTTTGGTAGCCCTATTTAATTTTCCTTATCTGATTATTAGTTGGGATAAGTCGATCACTAATTTCTGCCTTTGCTACAAAGGTCAATGCTCACTATCAATAACTTTAATTCGCAATTACGCACAATAATTCTTCAACAACACTTATATTGTGAACCTAATATTAAAGACACAGTAATTTATCATTGCAGATTGATTTATTGTTTTTCAAAATATTCTCCCTTATGATCTATACACTTTTGCATTCTTTAGAACCAATTGTCAAAACATTTATGCCATTATGTTTGAGACATCTCAAAAGCATGGCTTCTTCTCCTGATGAAAACCGTTGTCCACGCAATTTATTATTGATGTTCAGGCACAAAAATAAATCGTTAAGTGCCAAATCAGGACTATACGGTGGATGACCCATTAATTTGATTTTTAAGTGTTCAAATAATCGGATGTTAGACGCGATGTGTGACAGCTCGCATTGTCATGATGCATAATGATCCTACGGCGCTTGTTTTCCTAATTTCTCTGAAGACTTCCGTCAAACAAATGGTGGTATACCATGACCGTTTTACGTTCATGTTAAGTCACTGTTGCCACATGACCAGTTTTTAAGAAACAACAGGCGACCATTTGTTTCGAAGTGCTTCGACCGCGAACAACTTTTGTTGGGTTTGATTCATCTTAAAATACCCACTGCTGTTTACTTTCCGGCTCATACGCATATATTCTTGACTCGTCACCTGTTACAATATTATACACGCCATTTGAAAACCGTCATTGTATTTCGTAAGCATTTGCTTGTACCAATCGACACAGGTACCTTTTTCAGATGTTTTCAAATTATGTGGGCTCTAACGAGAACAAACTTTTTTCACGGCTAAATGTTCATGCAATATTTTATATATGCTGGTCGAACTAATGTATAAGGTTGCCTTAATCTCACTGTATGTCACATGATGATCTTGCATTTTCAGTTTTTGCACAGCATCAATGTTTTCTGACACAACAACTGATTTTGGACGACCTTCACGACTTTCGTCGGTGAGCAAACGGTGGCCGCAACTAAACTCGTTATACCGACGTTTCACAGTGGCAAAGGATGGGGCTTCATTGCCAAAAGTGGAAGTAAGTTTATCGATGCACTCATGTCTAGATACTTCACGTCTAAAGTCGTAATAAATCATAGCACGAAAATTTTCACGAGTTAATTCCATTTTTACGCTGAGGCGCAATTTGCAAGTCACTATAAACACCAGTAATCACGCTCAAATGTCAAAATTTTCTGAATAAGGTTCTATTTAAAAATGTAAAACTCTCCATTACAAATGTTAGATGGCATCTTAAACACGCAGTATTGCCAAGGCTCACAATATAAATAGTGCCCCTCGTAATAGATATAAATTTGATTACGCCAACTGAAGAAGATCAAAGACCGAAGATAAATTAAAATTTCCAGGGTCGGACCCCTTTTATATTCAATCTCCTTCTACGTCATTTTATGGGGTCACTTCCGCTCTTATGGAATTTACCTTTAAAACTAACCGATGTCACGGTTTCTCGCGTTCAACATAAACACTATAAATAATTTTAATATCTTTCCAAATGCTTATACTTTACCAAATATGCAATTAAATTACGTAATTACTTTCCCCATGATTTTATATTTAAATACACCTTATTTCTAACATATATTTAATAAACATTTATTCAATAAAGTTTCCATAGAGCTAAAGTGGAAGAGAAATGGCATATGATTAGTTAATAAAAATGTGTTATAAGAATAACAATATATTGACACAAAAAGATCATACTGTGGCTTTAATGTACATCATAGAAAATTAGGAAAAAAATAATTAATTTAATACAAACACACAAAATATTGAATA
Organism: Phrixothrix hirtus; assembly: GCA_024586415.1. Lineage (NCBI taxonomy): Eukaryota > Metazoa > Arthropoda > Insecta > Coleoptera > Phengodidae > Phrixothrix > Phrixothrix hirtus. Next base: position 13,304 of record JAHWXV010307892.1, read on the forward strand.
CTGAGGATAAATATATCAAACACGTTTCCATACAGTTAAGTACGAGTACATGTATGTATATTTAATATTACGAGAAATTAAGAGAAATTAAGACAAATAGCTAATGAATTGACAGAAGAACAATCAGTGACTGTAAGCCCCCAAACCATACGGCATACTTTGAACAAAGTTGCACATCACGTGCGGACTGCTCAAAAAACATTTATTTCAGAAGTAAACAGAAGCAAACGATTAGAACTCGCTAAAAAAAGGAATGATATTTTAGTGATGAAACAAAAATAAACTTATTTCAATCTGACGGTCATACCAAAGTATGGAGAAAAGCTAACCAGGTATTGAAACGAGAAAATCTGTATCTAACAGTTAAACATGGTGGTGGCAGCTTAATGCTTTGGGGGTGTATATCAACAGTTTCGTACATTTTCCGACATTATAATGACCCAAAGCATAACGGCCGTATTGTTCAGGAGTAGATGCAATATAACGATCCAAAACAACTTGAAACGCCTCCCCGATCATCACATTTAAATCCCATTGAACATCTGTGCGATGTGTTAAAACAAATAGTTAGAAATTGTAAACCAACGGAGTTGCGATATCGCATTATTGATAAATAGGAAAAAATTAAACCTCATGTTACGGAAAAATTAGTTGCGTCTATGCCAAGGCGATTAAATCCTGTATTAGCCAGAAATTCAAAAAGTAACCTTCAAAATCGACAAACTGAATACGAACTCAGATGTTCCTATTACGTAAATGTATTGTAAAATTTCATACACAACTTTTATTTATTTTTGTTAACTTATCTGAAATTGTACGGGGTACGTTCTAAAAGTAGGGTACAATATTTTATTGACACTTAATAACTAATTACAACTAATTACATTTAAAAGCACACAGTTTAAGTCGTTTCTCTTCATAGTCACTATTCTTTTCTAAACAGTGTACTCAATGAGAGACAAGAGCAAACATTCGTTCCCGAAAAACACTTCCCCTAATAATTTAAATTACTGTATCTTGAACGTCATCACTATTTCAGAAGGGTGGGCATTTGAGCAGCCGCAACATTGTATTCACACATATAATGTTTGGATCTGTGAGCAAAGTGTTTGATCTCCCATTTCTTGCTTTTACTCCATAAATTTCAATAGATTTATGAATTCCATAGAAGACTCAAATGAAATTCTAACTTTATACAGTAACTTAAAGATTCGTTACACTCACAGCTGCAATGTTTGTAAACAAATGGTACGCCGATTCTACAACAACCACGCCCTATCGGCGCAGGAAAAATATGTTTTAATTTTCTAAAATATCCTTATATAATTTGCGCCACTAAACAGGAGTACCAAATAAACTGATTTTATCCTTTACTAATATTACCTCTTTCTTTACTTTCTCTTACCCTATATGAAATATAGGTAAAAGAGAAAGTATTGTTTTCCACCAAAACTTTCAACGTCGAAATTTTAGTGGAACTACACGTTTTGGGGTCTCCTGAGTGCGAAAATCATGTTTTTGAAATTGGTCTGTGTGTGAGTGTGTGTGTCGTGTGTGTGTCGTGTGTGTGCGTGTGTGCCGTGTGTGTGTGTGTGTGTGTGTGTGTGTGTGTGTGTGTGTGTGTGTGTGTGTG
>JAHWXV010307958.1:0-11767 GCA_024586415.1 Phrixothrix hirtus
CAGCTGCGCCTAAAAGTAAAGTGCTTTTTATATCGTTGTTCTGACGAAATTCACGATTATGCTGAGTTGTGCTACACTAGTGCAACTCATATATACAATTTTGTGGTCGTTAGATCGCCAGGACATCGAAATTTGGACGTAGAATGCCGTTGCGAACGGCGGCGGTCAAGATTAAATTGCCCTTTATATCGTTGTACTGGCGAAATTGGCGGTTGTGCTGATTTGTCCTATGCCATTTATAACTTATCTATATAAACAAATAGTGGCAGAGCCACACAAGTTTATGTGTTTAAAAGGAAGTTTTGCATTTTCAATTAGCGTATCCAGCCACCCAGCACTGATGAGCCCCACTAGGGCGAAGCCATTGGTCTGGTGGTGCTGTGTCACGCTGTTTGGAAATGAAAACTTTTATATTTTTACCTATTTAGTTAGGTTAAAGATCTTTTGGTGAGAAAGAATTGCTCACACTATAGTTTGATGTCTATTCACTTGTGCCGAATTAATTTTTAAAATTCGTGCCATTTTTAGGAGGTCTTCCATTTTATATTATTTATATCAGATATATAATATTGTAACATTCGGATAGCTGATGTTAATTTAAATGTTACTTCATTCCTATAACATCGGAAACGTTTTTTGGGCGTAACTCTTTCTGTAATTATGTTTTCGAAATACCAATTTAGCATAATGTTAGCATAATCTAGCATAACAATACAATTGAGTAAATTGTGAAATATGCAAAGTGAGGGGCTGCTCTAAAATATGTTTTCTTTGCAATTTTTGACGCATTCTTCGTATTAGTATTATGGTCATACTATTCAAGCACAAATTAACAAAAACCTAGCACAATTCAATACAACTTTTGAAAATAGCTATTTCGAAACGTTGGGCTAACTTCGTATGGGTATTCTGAGGGGTGTTGCAAAAACTGAATTCCAGAAATGTTACGATTAATGTCAGTAAGTATGTGAATGCTAAAGGAAACTGCTTCGAAGGTGATAACATCGCGAGTAACTAATATCCACGTACACCGATTTATTTTTTTTTGTGTCGCACATTGTATAGGTGACTATTTTAATAAATTTTCCGATATTCTTCTGGCTATAGCCGACACGGTGATGATATAGTAAACAATAAATAAAAGAGAAGTAAATATCAAATGCGTTGCATTTTATTCCACGAACCTATCCATATTATACATATAAAGTTTGGTTATTATCCTGAAGGAATAATCTAGTTTGTAAATTTATAGTAAACGTGAAACGCCATGGGGATGGGAGTTCATTTGTTTTGCGCAAAAACACATTGATTCATCAGCTGAAAATTAGTAATAACTGCTAAAAAGGTTCTTCTTAGTGACAAAGATCACACATATTGTGAAGTATGTAACTCTGGAAAGATACTTGACGTTATAAGAGCTGTTTTTGGATGATGTAAAAGCTCAATAGCGCTATAAATTAGTTTTACCAATTTATACAGTTCAATTGCAAATATGGGTATATTTTCGACAATTTATAAATAGTTACATTCCGCAACAATTGTATGCATGTTAAATGTTATTTTCCGTACGTTAATAGAAAAAAGTAGTTCTGGTATATCAAATGCGATTACAAGAAACTATTTTGAAATTAAATTTTGGTTTTATATTAGTAGCCAATCGGAACTGGCTTTTTGAACCGCTAAAATTTCAGCTTCGATTTAATTGAAAAGTTGGGACACTGCAATGGAATTTCCATTGTACCATGCAAGGTTGTCTATTATAGAAATGAGTGAAGTATCAACTTATTGATATTTCCGTAAGTTGCTGTAATACCACTAATTTCTAAAACACTGTATAAAGCCCAAGTATATAAAAGGAGTTCAACTTTACTGGTTGACTTATGACATAGATTTTACTTTTATTTATCGAAAGCAGTTTTGCTAGCATAGAAACATATTGTTGTCCTAATTGGTTTATGAAAAATCCATTTTAGGAAGATTTTCTTCAATTGTGATTCTTATCATCCTTTTTTGGAACGAGTAAGATTCAATTTATCAATATCTTTTACATGCAGAGCAGAGATTCCAATATAGCAGCATCTAGTTCCAATCTTTGATTTTAAATGTCCCTTGAAACAGCGTTTGGGAATGTAAAAGTTTCAGTGATGCAGACTTTAGTTATCCAGAACACATCAAGAGGTAAGTTTCCAGTTGAAGATGACGAGAGACCGGGAAAAGGGATTTAGTGTATACCCCAGAAGCAGTATACAAAGCGATATTATTAGATCGTTGAATTGGTATATAACATATACATATACATATGTAAGGAATTTCTGCAAGATAGATTACCTGTTTGATACGGTGCAAAGGTGAGGAAGACTGGAAGCGTTCAGCTTCATTTACGTCAGTCTTGGCTTGGATCTTAATTTATCGAACCACGCTATTACCATAGTTGTTGCCTCGCTATATTTATAACACTCAGAAGCGAATCAACATTCGATAGTATGGCGATACTCTAGTTCTCTATAGCATAAGAGTTTCTGTGTGCAGAAATCTACTGAAAATCTGTTTGCAACAGTTTGGTGGTCACTGAATCACTGAAAAATCATGGTTGATTGCACTTTATTACTCTTCGAGAAAAAATTGTGACATTAAGTTCACTACATATGTCTTGCTTTTACAGTACAATACGCCAACATACCAGTATAATACTACAACAAACAGGATTCGTGATTTAAAGTTTGAGCTTCTTGAGCATCTTCGTTATTCGGCAGGCCTGGCTTCCTAGCGCTATTAGCTGTGCCCTCAAATTAAAAAATATTTGAAAGGGTGTACATTTTTCGCTAACGGCGAAATAATAGATTCCTTAGAAAGGTGGTTTGCATAACAAGAAAATTTTTTTTTCTATGACATTTACAGAAGTTGCATAATCGCTGTAATAAGTGTCTTACGTTAAAAAAGGAATGCGTTGATAAAAAAATTCTTCATTTACAAATTGTATCATGTAGTAGGCTAAAGGTTTATCAATACGCCCTCGTATATACAGATACTATAAAACTTGGTTTTATGTTTCCAACATCGAACAGATGCCGGTCGACATGGCATGTTTTAAACTAGGTATAATGTAATTTTAGATTGAGACGATTGGAAGTAATCAATTCTTATTTACATTGAATGTAGGACGTAGACTGAAGAATTGTGAATGTTTTATTTGATGTATAAAAATATTCAATTCTGTACCAATCGTATTTAGTATTACAGAGAAGGTTGTGTAGTTGAATGCGAATTCTAAATTCGCGTTATTGTACGGATAGTATTTGTTAATTTATTTAATGGAGTACAAGGTACTAGTAGAGGGATATAACACTTGCGACACTTTAAAGATTTTATTTCGATAGCGATGATCCTTAGAGTAAATGGCATTTTAAGATAAAGTAAGTTATGAATTAGACGCTACAACATTATAAAATTGTATTTTTTAAGAAAATATATTAAGGTGTTTAGCAAAAAGTATTGAAAATTATACCTAGTGAGGTTTACTGCAATAAGTCTGATATGATATTTTAACTAATATTGCTTTTTATGTATGTAACCAATTTTTTCTAGGCTACGCCTTGTGTTTTCTAAATTACTTACTTCCACTTCATAGTTTTACGCATTCTCTAATTTACTTTTTGACTTTTATGTCTGTAGTGTAAAAGTCTGTTGCTAAAAGTTTTCCCGTCCATTAAACCCAACACCTGTCTTGAAAGTCGTTTTGTAGTTGCTAATTTTGTTCAGTGTTGAAACTAACTTGTTTGGTAAAATCTTTTCCATTTACTAATTTGCAGCAAAATTGATTTTTAGACGTTTTCTTAGTGAGCGCAAACACTTCTGTAGTAATAAACTGTATATTGATTGTATATTCGTTTGTTTGATGCTACTCTAAAGTTGAGCTTAGGCCGAATATAAAAATATTTAGGGTATGGATCCGTACGCGCACAAAAACATCAAGAAACTTGTCTACCATGTTAAAAGTAAAATATTATATGTCAGTATGTAATAGAAAGAATAATATATAAACGCTCATAAATCACTGCCTTTGTTGCCGCTTACTGGAACTCAATATTATAAGAAACCTGGAGAAGTGACATTGTAAAATAGGGATGTTGTAGACAGTTCGAAATATCTGCGTTTTCTATTTGTATTAATTGATAAACGAGTTCAAAGGTAAACCACGTATTTTATCATTTAGGTAAAAATTAAGGGATTGTGTTAAAAATGACTGACATAGCTTACGTGAACGAACTTGATTAATTGTATTGCAAGAGATACAGAAATAAGAGTACTCAGATGTAAGGATTCAAATAGAAATACAGTAATTATTCTAATACCTTAATAAATCTATTGCAATTTTATTGTAACATGCATACATAGAATGTTACAAGTAGTCTTTCTTTGGTGTCATTTTGTACGGTGTTGCGTAAAACCTCGAAAGTCGGAATCCCGAAGTATTATAAATCAGACAAATATATACCGCAATAAAAATCCCATGATAAAAGGTACGTGATTCGCGAATGAATTCATTAATTCATTCTACACAATTTTTGTAGTTTTTAGAATCGTACACGTTTTTAATGAATAAAAATGAAATTTGATCTCCTTTGTTTTGGGCAAAATACAGTTTAGAAAAATCTGCTATAAATATTTTTATAACTTTGTTATTACATCATATAGAACCCGAAGTCATATAGACTACAAAAATTCGACTCTCACTAGAATTGCCTACAGTAGGATATACTCGAATACCGTCTGTTAATAATAGTTGAGTGATATTGATAAATTACATCAACATTGTTACTTATTACTAAATTATGTTTGTTATTATTTTGTGCATGCGTACGGTATCAAAGGATAAATACATTAATAACACTGGATAACAGTTTGAATATTTATGTAAAATGTAAGTTTTTTCATTCATTATGTGAAGGTGGAGGAAGCAGCTATAAACAGAACCAGATGTGGACAAAAAAATGTTTATCTTCAGCGTTCTAACGCTGTATATATAGGTGGTAGTTCCAAATCTTGCTGAAGCTTAATAACTATTTTCACTAGGGTGTTTTCTTCATGCTAACAATTCAGAGATTTTCCAGCTGAATAATTAGGGAACAGATAAGTTACAGGTATTTTTTAAATTCATAACGTTTTCTACAATTAATTAGTACTTTCTGAGATAAAATGAATAGCTCGATCGAGACAGACGTCAACAAAAATGTGTAAAAATTATATGTTGACTAAATAATTACACACACAAAATAATCCCGTTTGGTCTCTGAATAATAAAATAATAATATCTTTGTTGAACATAAAATGGATCTTTACAAATTGTTATTAGAATGCTCGAAAGAACGAAGTTCAGACTTATGTATCTAATCTTCCACTCAACCATGCTTTAAGAATGCATAGTAAATTAACTAGATTATAACGAGTTAGGGGTAACATAAATATGTAAATGAAAAATAATATTATATAAAACTGTAATACAAACTACAAAGAAATAATAAAAAACTAACAGTAGATTAAGTTTACTAATAATCTTATAAGCTTTATGTACTCTTGTATGCCCATTAAGAGGCAGCGGAGACAAAGTTTAAATTTTTAAGATGACAAAGATTTAAAATCGGTAGGTAGAGGATTAAAAATCGTTGCATCATTATATGAAAATGATCTTTTATAAAATTGAGATCCGATATAGAGGGATATATATTAATTGTTTGTTTCTTAAATTTATGTCATGGATATCTGATGAAAATTGTGTTTTATTGTAAAGATGCATAGGCGTTTTAGTGGCAATGATACTATGTTACAGGCAACCGGTATGAAGAGAACTTCTATTAAGGATGTTGAGTGTATTGACCAATATTTCAGCATAACATAAAATGCATTAAAAAATAAAGCAAAATGATGACTGCACTTAACCTTTATCAAAAACAATTATGGCGCTATAAATAAAAAATCATTGTTGTTTTGTGTTTACTTTTGCGAAGGCCTTCAATATTCTTACTGGATGCACAAACAGACACTAGATGGTCTGAGAGTTTTTGCTGGTATATGTAACCTAAAAAAATATTTATGAACGTAAAGGAAGATAATCAAATAAACAACAATTTAGCTAACAGAAATTTTACCTCAAACATGTTCCACGGCAATTTTTGTTAAGGATAAGGGAGAGAAATTAGAAAACCATCGAATTCATTCAACTAAACTATACTAAAGACTAGTATATTAACAGACTTGCCAATATGCTTATGAATGTGGTTTTCGACGCGAAAAAAATTTTCCCGTATCTTGGTGACATAATAATATAGTTGATATGCAATAAGTAGTATTTTTATGAAACGAAATTCCTGGCTATTTTCGTAGAAGTTTAAAATAATATCTCTACCCGGAAACATCAGTTTTAATAAAACAAATATTGATATATTTTTTTAGTAGCCAAGAAAAGGTCGAAAGAAGATATAGATCCTTGAGTAACCGAATTGTTAATGTCAACGGTGTGGGATGGGTACACTCTTGCAGATAGTAAAGTTTATTACTACTGAAGGAAGCAAAGTAATAGGGCAAGCTAGTGGTGCAGGGAGATACAAACAAGTTACGTTTTGTGGACTAGTAGTTGCAAAAGGACACGTTATACTAGTAAACATTTCTACATGGCACTCCAGAAGAGAGAATTGGAATTGCATCTGCAAATTATTGGATTACGGGCAAAGCTTGCGAAGTCGTAATCATACATATTACAGGGTATATTAGTACGTCGAAGATAAATTCTCTTCAAGTTTCGTTTGATAGCCGCTAGTTAATTACTTTTCTTAACATCGCATTAACTTTGTGTTAGAAACGGTTACCACGGAAGCTGTAAGATAACTTTAACTACATGTTGAAATACTGTCTAAATTATTCAAAATTTAGATAACCAGCATTTTACTAAAACACAAATGCACAATAGTTACCCAAGTTAAATTGAAATAAAATATATATCATTTTTCAGTGTTAAAATTTTTACCCAAAAGCCAATTTTTAATTCGGAGAACATTTAAAGCAAACGCTATACTTACATGTTTATAAATCTCATAAGTAAAATACAGACCTATAAAGCCCGTACATTAAATTTGTCCTCTTAAGATTAATATCAACTGTTTTTAAGATTCCACATTTTCTGTGACCAACAAAACCCTTCTCAATCAGTTTATCTTTATAATTCGTTACGTTAGAAACTAAAAAAACAAAAGTTTTATCTTCATGCCCAAAGTTTTTGACGATTTGGGACACGAAAGATGTTAGTTATGCATTACAATGTCGAAAAGTAGAGGCATAATAGTAATGCTATAAATTACGTATACAGGATGCTAATGCGTTTCGTTGTTGTAGTGAAAATTATCCCGAATAAGGATAACGGCATAATTTTCAGTTTTCCAGGTTATGCCGTTATTTCAATATTAGACTAGTAGCCATATAAACTAAACAGAATATGTTAGAAAGGATTTAAATTTCCGTCAAATAATACATCATTGCAAGTCCTAAAAAATTAGTTTTCAGTTCTTTAAATTTCCCATATTTCTAAAAGTGCTCAGATCGACTTCAAACCATGTAATGTATTGCAATTTAACTCAATCTGTATTTCTTACTGCTTTGCGATTCCTACGCTGTGCTTCAAATTTCATTCACGCTATATAGCGAGATAGATGGTCTACAACTAAATAGTTCAGGGATATATAACGTTTTCCATAGATTGGGTGTAGTAAAATAACCAGTAAAATAAAGGTAAACGTTTTACCTTGTTCGGACTTTTGGAAGGTTTATTTTTTTATGTGGACTTTTTTATGCAGATAACCTTACTTCGGAAGAATAGCCACCAAAAATATGTTGTAATATTTTCCCGTTCTTTGAAAGTCATTTAATTATTATCAACTACCTAATGTTTATTTACAATGAACTACAGAAAATACTTTTAGTGCCTCGTCCAAAAACACTGATTTCTATTCATCTTTAGTGGCTGGAGTGTAATTACTTTCTGGATACGCTAGATAACATACACGTAATATGCTGGCAATTTTATTGTTGTGCGGCAATCACCTATAAGCGCATTACAACATAGTAGCTATTGATTACTAAGTTTATGATGTCATTTTTAAATTAATGCCAAATATTGTAATACTCATTTAATAAATTATACTTGAGTAAAATAAGATTTGGATCCCTGGCATACAATGGACTTGAATTTGATAAATATTAGATAATTAATTAACAACATAATCTAGTCCAAAGCTTTAGTATAATAAAATAAACCTTCAAAAGTTCTCTACAACATGTTTCGCCCTCTATTTGGAATTTTTAAGTGGAAAAGTTCAATTACTTATAAGCGGGTTACTCTAAAATGTGAAACAAAGTACTAAACTAATAAATAAGCATTACTAACTACTACCTACTCACTGCAATATCTATATGATAATAGCGTGGTGAATACTATGGTTAAACATTAACATTATGTGTATATTATATCTTGTAGTCATCAATTAAAATATACCAAGTTTTATCAGAATTTAAAACCACAAAATCGTTTAATGTGAAATTAAATGTCTAAGGGGTACTATCAGTGTAACAATGCAACAAATTTCGATATATTTACAAAACCTATAAACTAGCAAGTTGTATCAAAAATCAATTTGTTATTATTTAATATTAAGATTATTATTAAACATAAACAATACATTGGTGTAGTAATTACATAAATATTGAAAGCATACAAAAGATCTAAAATGTGTAAATTTGATATGGACAAAATAATTATTAATAATTACAACTAAAACTAAGTTATCATAATTTGGTTATAATCTTTAGTTATTATATATCAAACAATTGTGATATAAATTTTATAACTCATGGATAAATATTTCTTACTAGGGTTCCAAAACTACCACGACAATTACACTATAAACTTGATTAAGTATTTTAAATGGGGGATGTAATCTCAATAATGTTCTGCAATTTAATAGATATGCTTACATTGGCAACGAAAATGTTTTGTACCAAATATTTTTTACTGATCACATTTTCGCAAGACCTATTGAAAACCCATAATTAGTTGAGTTTTCCAGTTTATCGAAATATATAGTTAGTTATTAGTCAGGCTTATACAAGTAATATTCCAGGTTTCATATACATATGGCGGCCGAACTAAATATTTCTGAATACAGAATATAATTGAACGAACTGTATTTATTTCTTTCAAGGTATGCTAATTCATATTTCATGCACTTTCGTATTCTCTGAAACCATTCCGAAAAAGAAGCCGCCCAGGTTTCCTTCGATACTATTCCAGCATACCTTTCAAATTCATTTGGAGCGCTCTCTGACGTTGAAAAGTGGATTTTACCTAATTTTCACTTAGTAATTGGAAAGAAGAAGAAATCACACAGAGCTAAATCGAAGTAAAAAGGTGAACGTCGTATTAACTTTATGTCAACATATCGAAGAAATTCCGCCACCAATCATGCTGGATGCGTCGAGCGTTGGTGTGGTGTAAAACATTTTGTTTTACTACACCTTCAATAAGATCGTTGGCAAGAAAACCACAATTTATTAGGTAAAAAGAGGTTATGGTTGTTGGATTTAGTCGACTTTCTCATCAGTACTTAAGCTAAAAATTGAAACAATTTGACGACCCCTTATCGTCATACAATCAGATAATATGATTTATTGTTCTTCAGGGTGGAGATATAGGAAAGAATTTCTTCGAGTTTCTAACTAATGATATGTCATAAAACCAAAGATCCGCTGTAGCGCTTCTCTCAGCTGTGAAAATTGGCAAAGACATAGATTTTACAACGTCAACACATCGTTTGACTATCTTCCCTATTAAATTTCAATGTTAAATATAAATAGTGTCAGAGAATTAAGTTCATATATTTCCGAAGGTGATTACTCGGTTCAAAATAAGGAATGTCCCTATCAACATAGGCACGCAAATACATGCTGAGGGAGCTACAGCCCTTCTAAATTTCTTACTTTTATTTATATTATTTATATTTATTTAATAAAATTTTAGCTTCAACGTTTTCAAGAGATGTAATAGATGTGTTTCGTAAAATTCCTAAATGTGCCGGACCAGTTAACGTACCATTTATAAAAAAAATGACGTATTGTTATATTTCTATATATCCCAGCCTACACGTTTAATTTTTGTAGGTATGTGTATATACATATTCAACCCAATTCCGGAAATTATGTCAATTGGCTGTTTCATTTAGGCAAAAAGTTGCTTCATTCGTAAAAACAACATTCATGGCAAAACTTGATTTGGCGATACAATGATCCACTATAGTCTCATAAAGCTACGGTTTATGATCAAAATTGTCTTCTGCTTACTGATTCATTAATTGCATTTTATATAGATTGTATTTCTATTTATTTACTGACCTACTGACCTACAACTGATATCGTGCATCCATGCAAGATCTGTAGTCGATGATTTTGGTGTTCCTGCGCTCACAGGGGTGTCCTGTGTTTTAGTTTCATTAGTTACTACTTGTAGACGCCCAGTTTTAGGTGAATTACGAACGTCTCCGTCGGTATTATACCTCCTTAATGTTTTGATAGCCGTAAGGTGGTTTAGTTGTTCTCGATAACGATGGCCATTATTGAATAAGGTACATACTTGTTGCTGCGGCAGACGCCTGTTACCATAACCAACTATCATCAAAAGCTCTATGCTTTCCCTTTCGGTTTAAGTGAACCATTTTAGGATACAATTACAACTTCAATAATTTTCAGTATTAGTTAGTGTACAGCATCTACTAACTGTTGTTGGTTTTAATAAATGACTGCATCAAGAGGTAAATAAAGGTTTTTAAATATTTTACTTAAAATCTCGATATTTGCTAAAAAATAATGGCACCAAACTCTATATGGTGCAACTTATAAAGAGCCGTTTTATTCAAATCCTGAAATATATGTGGACTGTTCCATTTAAAATAACATAGTTAAACTGGTAGCTAAATGAACCTATCATTAGTACTAGTGGATTTACCTTAATTAAACTCTTTCTGTACCAAAATTCCACGTAAATCATTTCAGTGCTGTTTAAATATCTCCTACGTACCATATTCTTGCCCACCTGTATATCGACATATAACAATCTTACTCGAACCAACAGATACACGTTGATGCCATAATTTATTGCTTTGAAGAAATCTTATACATTTTGTTTAGAAACGTTTTTTGTGTAATACAAGATTATATAAACAGAGATTTAGAAACTATTTATAGGAAAGTGACATGGTTCTCATGACTAGTACAATTTTAATCATTTTGTCAATGGTGAAGTTTCTCTGTATTTTTCTTATGCAACTGAGATATTTTAAAACTGCATATGTAATCGTCAAATTATGTGGTGTATCTATACTGTTATAGTTTTGCACGATTTGTTATCGATACAAATTCGTAGTGAACGTAGCATATTAGCGGTGCAGCTGGATAGCTAAATTGGTAAGCGCTACAACCAAAAGGGTATTGAATAGTTTAGAAAAGAAGAGAATATAATACAGGGTTATTCTAAATGAATGCCCCAATTTAATAAATTCGTATTTATTAAAGTATACATTCAAAATAAACAATTCACATACCATTGGAAAGAGGAGGTTTCAAAGTTTCTTTAACCACTACATACGCGGCATGTAGTTGCCGAAACGGCCGCTAAGGTTCTCGCGTGGCGGTCGCTGTGTTTCTCCGTCAGTTGTGAGTAAGATGGCGA
>JAHWXV010307973.1:0-11939 GCA_024586415.1 Phrixothrix hirtus
ACATGTCCTGAGTCCGCTAGATTGAGCAACCTTGGTACACACATTATGTACCAAGGGCTGGCCAAGCTCATCCATATAGTCAGACAGACTAAATGCTTGATTCAAAGGGAGTTAAAAAAAAAAAAAAGGACCCAAAAGACCTCTATTTCTGGTGATGCCCTTATATTCACTTAAGGTTTCTATGGCAACAAAACTTGTCTACACCAATGCGTATTTATTCAAAAGTATGTCCAAGATTTGCTGCAAATTTTATTTTAAACTGTTTTGGTTATTTTCCATACTTGCTTATTTATTACGGGTTTCAAACTATATTGCCGCATATCTGAATTTTAGGCCTTGTTCCCCGTCGGCGTCTTAAAGCTTATAAACTTTAATGAATTCTTGTGCTTTTATGAACAGTAACTTTAAGTAAATATTTTAGATTTGCCTTTATTAAATATAACTACAATATTTTCTTATGTTAATTAATTATTTAATTAGTGTAATGAACAATACTAATTTAAAACACTGTAAATAAATTCAATTTTGATGGGGTGCGAGGTAAAATCATGTATTCTTTTGCCTGAATATTAATAATACCTCAAAGGTATTTTAAACGTAATTTCTAAGTGTAGATTTTCATAGAATTGACTTTACTACAGGTTCATCTTCGAGTTCAGTCCTGTATTTAGAACTTCAAATTGACAACGATTTTAATGCGACTTTAATAAAATAATATTAACTTTCTTTGCAATTTTGACAATATTAGTTTGTTTTTAATCTGCCATGAATCGAATATACTGGATTTAGTGGTTTTGGAATGCCATACCACATTGTTGTAAGGCATTCAATATGAAGCGATATTTAACGGCATTGGTCTGTTAACAGATAAGTTTGCAAACAATTTTAAAAGTTATTACAATTAAATATTAAAATATGCATAAGTATTTATTGTTTTCACAAAAATATTAAACAAATTACACATATTTAGTTATGAATAATTGTAATTAATATTAAATGTGTCGTTATACATATTGTCCACAAATTTTTTTGAACTATTTCGAGTGATCTTTCAAGATCAACAAATTCATCTGCGGAGTTACGAAATCCATCATTTTATGTATTTTATAAAATAAATTTTGAATTTTATATTCAGGACATATTTGCCTATTTCTAAGTTTTCAGCAAGAATGTAAAATCGTTGTTGCAAGTTGTAACCTTGTGGAATTAAAATCAAACTAAAGGCTGTTTTGGATAATCATTAGTTTTCCATTTTGTATTTGTGAGGGGTACGTTCTTAGGCGACATATAAATAACATTATTTTAATTAGAGAAGGAAGGAATTTCGACTTAAACGCTTATGCGTATTCATAAAATATTAAAAATAGACTACGCTTCAACTAGTTTTAAAGTGAAATCACAATAAAGCGTTTTAGTTAAACGATTTTTTATTATAAGTTTAATGCCATTCTACAGCAGGAGAAACAATAAATAAACTCCTTGCCATTAGATAGGATAAAATAGTCTTGGCTCTAATAAAATTATTTAGCTCTGATGACTCCTTTTCCCTATCTCATTTAATAGGTTTTAAAGTTGTAAATAAAGTAAAGTAACCATTAACTATGTGTCTAAGTATTTCTAAATTTAGTGTTTCTACTTTATTTTATCTCTAATTATAATAACATGATAAACGGATTCCTTATTATTTAGTAAATTGCTTAATGATGAAAACACTCAATAAATTTTATTAAGTGACTACTTTTAGAATGCTAAATTGCTATTAGCGCAAATTATTAATGCGAATATACGTGATATAGTTACAAACAAAAGTGTAATTTTTCAGCACCAGATGTGTCTAATTACTAATTCTTTTAAATGCATGTTCAACGTTCGCAATCTTTAGATTCACTAGTAAACATAAAACATCTATAAAAAAACTATTGTAACACATTAAATAAAATAAATCAAAGATCTTAATCAAATTGATTATCCTCGAGATAATAGCCAGTATCTATTCGAACAAGCGTACTTCTAATATTAATTAATTATACGTTTAATTATAACCAAGGGCGTAGAAGTGCACGAAAGGAAATTGTGCTCTGGTTTAAGT
This sequence comes from Phrixothrix hirtus, assembly GCA_024586415.1. NCBI lineage: Eukaryota > Metazoa > Arthropoda > Insecta > Coleoptera > Phengodidae > Phrixothrix > Phrixothrix hirtus. The sequence goes on from JAHWXV010307973.1 coordinate 2,090, forward strand.
TACGTTCATTAATACTAATACGCATAGAAAGCTATTTAATTTCATAATTACAGATACTTAAAAGCTTCCTTTTCTCTGAAATTGAACTGCCTTGCTTACCACCATTAAAACTGATAATAAAGGCTGAAAATTGATGAAATTATTTTTCAGGTTCGAAATTGAGGAAGTCGTTTATCTTAAATATGGTAAGTAATTTTGTTTTTCTAATTTACGAACACTTTAAAAGAACACCTTAGATCTTACCAAGAAGAATTATGTTTAATTATTTCAACATTTCTATGTGAATTTTCATTGATCACAGTTTCAGTAAAGTATTTATTTTCCTATTTAACAATACATCTAAAAATTACTTTGTAAGAAAATTGAAATGGAAATTAAATCTTGACATCATGAATAAACCAATAAGTTAAAATGTCCCTTGTCACGGGGAAACTAGACGTTAAAACGTTTTGATAGTAAAACATTCAATTTTTCGAGAGACTATTTTTTTAGAGATTTAAGGTACTCAACATTGAATACCCTTTGGCAGATGGAATAATTACCCTAAAAAATGTAATTAATTTATTTTAATCAAAACGTGAACTGGTTGTAAATTTGGGTAATCAACGTATTTTTATAGGATTTGTTATTATCCTAGGGATCAAAGATTCTTTTGCAAAACAATAGTTTTATAGTTCTGTATTTCTACCTGAGAAGTTGAATATAAATTCTATATTAATTTTATTTAATTTGTAGATCTCAACAGTCCATATAAGATCCCAGTTATTAAATAAAAGTAACAAGCAAATACATATATTAAGAAATAAAATGCCAATATATAAATTACAAATTTTATATACACAAATATTACCTTATAATATTTAGAAATGAATACAAAGGCGTTTTTGAAAACTACCTTAAATGTAAACAAATGCGTTTCAATGATTGCTTCACCTCGGAGATAAATTTTAAAATATAACTACGCTGAAAGTTTAAAATAATTTAAATTTTTTTCTCAGTTGATTTATATGTTATAATAAACTCTCTTTACTTTAAGCTAGTTTAATTTATTTTCGGAGCAAAGAAAATATGTACTGCAATTTTATTGTTCGTTGCAGTTTTGAATGTCCTGCGTCCTGGGCCACGAAATTGCTATCGTTTCAAAGTTGTATGTATCAGGAGCTGTTTGAACTGCAGGCTTATTAGTTCGTGATTTCACGTTGACTTAGGCTTCCCTGCTTTCGAATCGCTTTTCACATTCCGTACACTCCCGGGATGTTTTAAATTTTTTACGTTCGCTTTATTAATTGTTTAAAGGCTTTATTTCTTTAGCGGACTTCATGACAGAATTTATATTTTACATTCGTTGCATGAGTCCTTAGCCTACTTTGCAGTCTGATTTATACTTTTTATTGCGAAGTAATGGTGATCTTTTTTGCTGTGTTCGCGTTGTGTGTTAATGCTAAAATTTGTACGAGAAAGATGTTGAGTTTCTGTCCTCTAGGAGTTTTATTAATTTCTGTAGCTCACCTTTCCTGGTTCGTTTGGCGAATCAAACGTCTACATTTCAAACTGATTTTGGTTCATAGCTAGTTTGAAACTGATGAATCTGCCCGCGGCCACATTAACGTTATGTAGTGTAGCGTACAGTGCCTTGAGTTGCGGCTAATTATGAGTGGCTCTTTTAAGTTTTTTATTTTTATGATTTAAGAACCGTTCTTATGTTACTCTTTTATAAGCGCGATTTGCTATGTCATATCCGAATTTTAATTTATTTCGCCAAATTTGAAATTCTTATGTTTGTTTTGCGGATATAACGGTTACACTTGTTTAAAAATTTGTTGTTTCCCAAGCTATCTATTTTTATTACTTAAGAAACTGTTTGGTTTAGGTTTAAAGTACCGTTATATTACTTTATATAAACAATATTTATAAAAATGAATTCATTTAACTTCCCTAATGGTGGATCTTACGTAATTTGAATTAATTCGCGAGTATTTCAACACCGACAAGGCGAAGTCAAAGCTAAAGCGTAAGTCTTTTCGAATAATATTTGTGTATATTATCATCTGAAATACACTGGAGAAAACAAAATGCGTTATAAGTAGCACATTTAACTAATTAAAAGGTGCCATTGCTTATAACACCAGTTCAAATTATGACACAAGGTGTAAATAGAGAACTTGGTCCCATTTGGTAATCGATCAGCTGATAGCAATTAGAGTGTACAACTTGCCCATTATACCTGCTTACATTTAGCTGTTACGGTTATCAAAACATTCAATATACTGCAAACATTCATAATTCTTCGTATCGGTATAAAAACAAATAGTGCACTTAATTTGATATATCTTACAATTCGTGGCCAGACATTTCTAAGTTAATGATAAAACAAAGATATTACATCAATTAATCAGCAGAGCGAAGCGAATTTAACAAATCTTAACTGACTATCATGTAACATTTTAATCTTCTTTCACTCTTCTGTCAGCGACATCAACTGTAGGGTAATATTATCTGCAATAGCTTAAAAAACGCATTAGGCATCGATAAGGACTAAAATATCAAACTCGTTTACAGAATAATTAAAAGCAAACAATACAACATTAAACATTTGTTAAGCCACAATACGGGAAAACCCAAGACATAACTTTATACATAAAACACATGAAAATCTTTGCAATATCTGAATGTAAAGTAAATGTCTATAATTGATTTACCTACCTATAAAATATATACCCCTGTAAAATGAAACATTCTGAGAGATCTCCTATTAACAACTAATGGCAAACTTTAATATGATGGAAGAATTCGGACTTCAAGCTGCTAATGTTTGATAATAATTAATGCCCAAAGCGACATGAAAATTTGCAGAAAGTCTTTATTTCTATAAAAACTGAGGTCATTAGCAATACTATTACTAAATAATTAGTTTAAAAAGCTACTTTACATTTTAAATTACTAAATTTAGCCTTCTACACAGTACATAACTTTTGAACCGCTCGAGATAAAATCTCAGGATAAAATATAATTAAATCGGATAACTTCAGTTATTTTAAGGAAATCTTGTAGCGCAACATTTGAAAGCCCTTTTAATTCTCTAAATTGTGGTATACATAATTCAAAAAGTGGACATGCTATTCTCAAGTTATAAGCGCGTTTTGTAATAATAGTATTATATACCAAGGGACTAAAGTGTCTCTTTTAATTTCTAGATAGAAGTTTATATTCTCTGGAGGGATTAAAAAGCATTTCAGTTCTGAGGCATATATGTTATTTTTGGGTTTTCGAATAATTTGAAGTAAAAAAGGCCGAAGAAAGTAAAATTGCACGATTTCGACATTAACAGCTCATTTTATTTATGAGTGTATGATTCACGGCTAAATGCTATTTAAATTTTATTTGCGAAGCGTTATAGTAACGCTTCCAGCAATATGTAGTTTTTTGTACTTTTTAGAATAAAACACTAACTGTAGGCACTTGTTGCCATGACTAAACGACACTTTAATCACAAGGGCTTTAAATTTCACTTTAATTTCCAATGAAATTAAAGTCCTTTAAATCCTGCATACACAAAGTAAATCCATACCAATAATAAAAATTAACCAATCAAATTATTCGCAAATAAAATTTAAATAGCATTTTCCGTGAAGCATACGTTGATAAATCAAATGAAATGTCAACGACAAAATGATGCAATTCTGCTTTCTTTGGTCCTTTTGACTTCAAATTATTCGAAAGTGCAAACAATAACGTATACACTTCGGGACTAAAGTGCTCTTTAATCTCTCGAGATTATTTCTCTGACTGTCGCTCGCGAAATGAAGTTCCTCTATCGGGATTAAAAGGGGCGCTTTAATCCCTTGGTTTATAGTATACCATTAATAGATTAATTTTTGTTGTTGCTACGAATTTACTTTGTTTATGCGGAATTTAAACTACTTTAATTCCGTTGGGACTAAAGTAAACTTTTAATCCCCTGAGATTGAAAGTGTCGTATTAGTCATGAAAATAAATGACTAAATGTAGCGTTTTAGTCCCAGTGACGAACTTGCGTTTTTTTAAACAGAAATGTACTCGTAAATAAGCAAAATGTAAGATGTTAGAGCGATATTGATCCTCACTGGTATTATAAACATTATATGCAATTTCTATAAAAAGTTAGAATTGAAACCAATATTGAAAAGTAATCGCCATAAAATTGTTCTGCTTGTACCGACAATTTCTTTTCTTTTTATTTCTGATAACAGTATATTTAGTGGTATGTGCATTTTGTAGACGTACATGAAGTAAATAAGATTTTGCCCAACTGATTTGTAAATTTCTGGAATGTCACTAGCCTTTAAATGTAGACGCGGTTGTATTTAGCGTTCACTGACATTCCGTGTTAGTGTTTGCTGTTTCTTTTGGAAATACCCATATCATATAGCCGAAACACCGCTACTTTATCGCCAACTTATATATCCCGAAATAGGAATTTATTCGTCGCTTATAATTAAATTGTATTTTATTACGTTAAATTTATTAAATAAAACTCAAAAGTATAATGCATTTACTAAATTTTCTTTCGTTAATAGTTTAAAAGTTATGATGGGCCTCACCTGTTAAATTTACGTATAAAAGTTTATGCACGTTTAAAAAATTTAAGTGAAGATGGCAAGGAACCTGGGAGACCGATTTCTGTGTTTACCCCAGAAATAGCGATGCAGTTCCCAAGAAGATATTATCAGATCGTCGAATTGGACTAAAACATATATGAGACACTAAAAATTTCATATCAATTTGTACATAATATAATTCAGTTCGATTTGAGTACGAAAAATGTCTAAAATAGGTTCCCAAATGGTTAAATGCGGATCAAAAGCGAGCAACGGTGGAAGTATTGCGTTCCATGTGTGCTCGCTTTTAGAAAGATCCTGAATTCTTGCACATTATTAGTACCATAGGTGAAAGTGGCTAAATTTTTATGACACAGAGATGCGAAAACATTCAATGGAATGGAGATACTGTGGTTCTCTAAATCCTAAGAAGTTTTGTATGCAGAAGCAGTTGAAAAGTTTCTTTCTTCAGTTTTTTGGAATGCTTATGGACTACTTATGATTGATTACTCGGTTAAAGGCGAAACAAAAACTGAGGAATGCTATTTCGTTCTATCATCAACATTTTGAGAAAAAGTTATGGAAAAAAGGTCCCGTAAATTAACCATAGGTATCATGCTTTATCAAAACAATACACCTGCAAACAAGTTGGGCATTGCAATGAATACCATTCGTCCTCCTTATTTGGTAGAACTGCTTCTATCGGACTGTCCCCTTAAAAATTTTCATAGACGACAAAATAATAGAAGCTGTAGAGAGCTGGTTTTCAGAGTAAGCAGAAATTTATTGAAGTGATTTACGGAAGTTGCCAGACCGCTACAATAAGTGTATTACTTTAAAAAATTAAAAATTTCTCCTCCATTTTTAAGTTGTTCCTTTTTCTATAGTTGGCTAAAGATTTATCAATGCCCCCTCGAATACCATCTACGGGCTAATGATAAAAAGTTTTAAAAAGCAGACTAATATCGGTTGATACCGAAATGAATTCCACCATAATTTCTTTGTGTGAGAAATAGCTGAAGTTGAGTTTATTCGCATTTTAAAAAGACGTAATGTTGGTGCCTTATATTCCTATATAAAACGAAAAAACCAAAATCTATAAGAATTATCTATTCTTTACCATAATAACAGCGTCGGCGAAGTTTCAGGTGATAAGGGTGTACCAATAGAATGACGACAAGGTTCACGAACTCTTCCGTTCTCCTTCCCGAAAGCGGTTGGAATAAATGCTACTGTGATTTTAAGAGAGGAACAGGATTTTAGAACATCTGACAATTCCTCAACACTTTAGGGTTAGAGCTAATCAAGGACGATGTCTACAGTGGGAAAGACAATTTGAACTGACATGTGAAATACGCAAACCAATTTCCGATTTATTGGGTGAAGCATCCTTAGACCCTCTTGCTAAGGAATCTGATGTTCAGAGAAGATGCGCAGTGTTTTCAAGAAATTTTGAACGCAAAATCAAAAATGTGCACGCAATGTTTACAACTGACTAGTTTGTTTAGGGCATACTGTAATGTATTGTCAAAATTGTGAAGATTCTCAGACTGGTCAATTCTTTATGACATTATAATTATTTTATGCACAATTTACTACAATATTCAAAAATTTGGGCACGTTTGGAGAACGCAGCTGTTGTTTCTCAACACATGTTTTATACTCAGTCTGTTTTGTACTGATAAGTTGCAACAGTTCTAAATTCTCTAAACATTTTAACCATAGATAACTAAAACATGGATCTGCGTTTTTCTTAACCCGTACAAACTGTTAAGTTATAAAACTATATACGTTATGTTAAGTGACATTGATAGATAAACAAGGATTACATTTTTTTCGTATTTATATAAAATGCAGTTTATTGTGATTTTAAGTAGCAAACACGGCTGAAACGTTTATGTTGAGGTATTTCTTATTTAAAAATAATGTAGTTGGTTTGATTTCATAATAATTTTTTTTAATCGTTGGATTGCGAAATGTATCAATTCGTTTACGATATGCGTTAAGAAATAATAATGTTGCTTTGTTATTCCAACAGAACTTTTTTCTCGTTGAAGATTTTAATTTTCAGTAATATTAATATTTTTTCCTTCTCCTAATTCTTCTACGTCATATTTTTGTGAGCTACAACTTGTCTGAGCTATAAATCCAATTTACCTATATTTAAATTTTATATGTCAATTTATAAAATATTCAGTACTTACTTATGGTGATTTGTTTCATCATTTACCGAACTATAATTAGGGAATATAAATATTTTTGGCACATCTACCATTTATAACAAATATAAAAAAGTATTTTCAAGTTTCTAACAACAAAACAAATATCAGGCGTCTTATTAATTTGAGGTTAGGTAGCATACGCTCACCAAAACAACAGAAAAGTTTATGCTGACAAAATTATGCAACAGTTTAAAGTCAGCACTTGCTCAGCGCACCCGTTGTCACTAAATTCTCTCAACTGTTGCCAATAGTTGTGTAACCTAAACGCGCCCTTTGTTTTTTGTTTTTAAACACTATTTTGGTTCGTTTTCATTTCTGGGGATTATTGAATTGGAAAGCTTTTAATGTTTCAAGGTAAAAATTTGATTTTCACATATTTTATTAAACCGTTTAAAATAAGCTGTATTCCCATTAATATTTTATACAAGTTCTGTTAAACTAATAATTAAAGAACTGTATTATATCATTAAAGCAAGAAAAATTAAAAATCTTTTTTTAGTAAAAAAGTATTAGAGTTTAGCACAGCCCACCTTAACAGCATGCATTATTTTGAACATGACCAACACCGGGTTAATTTTTTAAAATATTTTTTTACTATACAGGGAGAATCCAAATATTGCAAATACGTAACTAGCGCATATTTTGAAATATATTTGAGTAGGATTCTATTTTGGAGTTGGAGTACCGGCTATAACACAGAATAATATGTTCACTGTAGTTGTGTATTAGCTGCTGCATTCACAGCTGATGGTTACACACTTGATACCAAAATATAGGTAGGCTTTCAATATGGCAGACACTATTTTTTTCAAAATAAATTTTTAATTAGCACGGTAGATGCATAAAAAAAATTCAACCGAACTAAAATTTTTTAAATTTTACTTGTGTAACAATAATATTATTAAACAGTACCAGGGTTTTAATATATACAGAACCCAACAAGTTTATTTATCATACCTATGTTATTGAAACCCACTACAGTTTACAAAATTGTTTAAGATAAAATTTTAGTTTAAAATGTTTTCGATAATTAATAAATATCAAATTAACAGGTGATAGTTAAATGTCGGGTGAATTGTTATGTGAAGATGTCAAAGCTGTTTAAAAATTAAATAAACAATTCTGCAACGACTTGTTTGTATAGTCACTATACGTGTGTTAAATATTGATGGTCATAATTTTTACACCTCTTTTATACATTTATGTTTATCCAAATCCGTAATTATATTCCTTGAAGTAAAAAAATTAAGGCTTGAAACTGGTAATACATTTTGTTTACCCTAAAGGAACGCTGAAACATAGCATTTACGAAATCACATTAATAGGCCACCACCGTTAAGAACGAAATATTCAATCTGATCCTTAATATTTAGCTCGGTCAATCACAATAATTAAAGTGTTTGTTTACAACCATAATGTATTACCAATAAAATAGCTTCTCCTCCTCATACATGAAACCACTGCTTTACATTTTTATCTTGTATATATGTAAGCTTATAACAGTTCTCCATATTAGTGCGCCCATTTTATAGATGAACACACTCGAAGATATGGTGTTAAATATTTCAAAGGTGATAAATTATCTCCTTAAGCCATTTAATATTAAGGCATCAAAGAATAACAAACGTAGTCAAAGAATCTTTATAACCATTATTATCTTATAATATTTATGGGATCCTGGCTGTATATCGATCAATAAATTTAATAACTGAACTTAAGTGTTTTGAAATACAATGCCTTTTATGACTTTCTATTCATGATATTGATCTTACATTTGTATTTCACGACAACTGTTTTACCATAATAGTGGTGGAAATTTTGATTCTCTAAAAATATCGAGGTTTAGTAACTAGAAGAAAACTATTGGGTCTTGAGATTAATTGAACGGAATGTTAAAACACCAATAAAGGACAAATGTAAAGCTATAATTAAATATTTGACATGGAGAATCTAATACGCTCGTAATTAATACAATTTAGTGAGAAGTCTCAGAGATTGTCAGGCAACTTAAATTCGGACCTTTTTTTAAATAACGAAAATTACTGCAGGTCGTTACCATGGCTAATACGTCAATACTTCACAGCTTATATCTATCTGTACATGTATCTTACAGTAGGTATGAAGGTGAACAGCAATTAATAAGATGGTGCTCTTTCTTTGATACTTATTAATTACATTTGCAGTACTTTTTAGGCAAATATTCTAGGATTTAATAAAAACTTAACTGCTACACTTAGATATATGAAAACATGCAACTTCGATTTATAGCTCATATGGTAGATGAATGCTTCCAATTTCATTTCTACATTATTCCGTAATTACTCAGACAAAATAAAATTTTTATGACTAGAATGTCTTTATAGTCATAATTTTATTAATACCTGTCTAAATAATAATTTATATGTCAAATTTTATTTTAAATTCAATAAATTTTGCTGATAGCAATTCCACTAGTTGACAATTTTAATTTATTCGTTATATATTTTTTGTATGTATTATAAATTTTTTTCTACAGATTTAATAGGTTATTTTAAGTTCCTTCAAGGTACAGCCTGTTTCGATGTCGTTAGGTTTTCATATTAAATATTCATAGCAATACATAAAATTAAATTTAATTTAAGTTTCCAAGCTTAGAATATTTTTGTACTGATGGCAACGTACTTAACAGGTAAATCTACTAAAATAAGTGTATTTCTAAATTATCTCCCCTAGCTAAATATTATTTAGCGGTAAACACTGAAATTTTAAATGACACCATTTGCAATATACACAGTGTCGGGAAAAACAAACTTTTTGAATTAAAGAAATAAGGCCAAAGTTAGTTCTGATTTATTAGCGCTTGCTATTATTTTTAAGTGTAGTGTAAGTCATGGTATATTATTTATGCATCACCCTGTATATAATTCATTAAAATATGTTACTAGGGCAAAAACAAATCTAAGATCTTATCTGTTTCACAGTAACACTAAAAATTTTACTAATATTACATTTAGCAATGATGAATTACAAATTTTAGGTCAAAACCTCAAATCTAATTTTAATTACAAGATA
>JAHWXV010307981.1:0-10871 GCA_024586415.1 Phrixothrix hirtus
CAGATGTAGGTATACAGTGTGCATACGCACGACACCGTCCGCAGCGCTGCAGCGGAGGAATTTCAAAACGGTACTTACTTAAAAAACATGCCTCGTATATTTTAGTGGACAGTAGACTAAGATTTAGAATTGACTCCTGGGGTAGTCCATATTTTACTAAGGATGTTTTTATTTCTCAAAAGAACCTAATTTGGACAATAGTTAATGTACCTTCTACTCAATCGTATACAGAACCGTTTAATAGTTTTAATATTTTTACTCCGTATGGTTTCTATGTTTTCGGCGTTTGTATTAGTATATTTCATATCAAATTTGTTTAACAAATAACGATTTGCATCATTATGGTACAAAAATTGAAGATAACTTTCATGTTCCTTATGGTAGACTTGCTTTGACACTTAACTTACTTAAGATTTTAGGTATAAAACTCTCTAATATTTTACCACCTGAAATAAAAAGTACATCTAATATAAACAAATTTTTAACCCGGTTAAAGAATTTATTGGTGGAGAAATGCCTCTATTCAATTGAGCAGCTATTGGGCAATTAATGTTAAGACATATATTTTATGATATTTAACAATGTATTCTTTTCTTAACGAAATTATTTGACAATTTTCAACACAATAACTTGTAATTTTGTTTATGGAAAATAAAGAAATATGTTTTCAAAACGGTTAAAGGTTTTATACCATGAAGCTTCAAAGTGCGTGTTTCTGTTTGTTAGAAGAATAAGAATATATTCTACGTTTTTCTCAGCTACTATTTTTCCACGTTCAGATATTATTCTGTTTGCAAAATAAACCCGGTATCTTATATTTTAAATATCTAGTTCTAGTTTTTAAATACTCACAGTTGTACTAAATGCAAGACAGTTATTTATTTGAATTATCCACCTACTCGGCGTTGCTACTGTAATCTTCATTTAATTGATAATCATGGGTTAACTGTCAGCTATCTGCTGCGTTCACATGATGTGAATAAAAATGTGACACAATTCAACACACTTAATATCAAGCTGTGTAACACTTAAAGTGTACCAAATAAATCAATTGTGTTTCTAACAGTATCTCATCAAATGAGATGTGAGTGTTGGTTGGATATTTTTTAAAGTCGATATAGCCGTTTTATTGGCGATGGTGCCGAAATAACTGGCATTGCCTATTACGATAACACATGGTTCTAAATATGGGAAGTTTTGGTACTTAAAACAAACACCTTAAAAGGTTTTCTTCATCTATTTCCCCATTATAATCAAAATATAGTTCGTTTGCCAGAAACATGAGATAACTCCTTTAATTCACAACCTGGCTCATTGTTTTTGTAACGAACCCACAAAGAAGTTGTACAGTCATGAAATACACCTCGTTCGTCAAGCCTACGTTTTAATAACGGTAGTGTAACATGTTCGTCTGAAACATCCCTTTATTGAACACATCTATACATACATTCAATCAAAGTACAGCTATGGTCGCTATATATCTTCTAAATATTTTAATGGTTCACGTTTATTTATGCTTGCTGCAATATTGCTTGCAGTTAAAATACTAATCTTTAAAGCCACTGCATCACTCCATAAATCAAAACAAAGTTTACTATGTATGTCATAAATTCTATAGATGTATATAGTTTAACATATAATTTCCTTTTGATAGCTTGTACTGTGCCACTAGGTAGGTAAAACCCAATACCGAGCCTCCACCTTCTCAAACACTGCATGCACCCATGCACCAACTCCCACTCACCTATATCGCTATGGCGACCCTTCACCTCAACTACCGCCATTATACAGTATACATCCCATCCCACTATTACCCACCAATCTTCTTCTGACATACCCAAATCTCATTGCCACACAAAGCTGTTGGAACGAATACACTGTTGTATACAGCCTTCTTTGCTTCCATACTTAAATGTTCACTCTTGGTTACTAACCGTATGCTGCAAATTATTCTCCTGCCTTCATTCACTCTGTTTTCAATTTCACTATCTGCTCGCCCATTACTCTCAAACATTCCACCAAAGTAAATAAACTTGTCCACTTGATCATTATCTCGCTACTCACCATTAGCTGACATATTTCCTTTTCACCTTTCTTATTGAAAACCATTGCCTTTGTTTTACCACTATTGATTTTCAAATCCATTCTTTCACTCACGTCTACAAATTTATTCAACATCCGTTACATTTGGCTCATACTTTTAGCTACTCGTACTACATCATCTGCATACATCAATACTTTTACGTCTTCACTACCGATATTTATACCACTCAACTCCTCTCAGGCAATTCTGACGCATTTATCTATAAATATATTTAACAACCAAGCAAACATCACATATCCTTGTCTCACGCCTTTCTCAATCTCAAAGTACTTACTAACTGTACAGTTCACTCTCACGCACGCTCTGCTTTCACCATACACTGCTTTTATTGCGTTCACTGGTTCTCCCTTTACACCACACTCCGTCAGACTTGCCCATAACTTGCATCTGTTCACACTATCATACGCTTTCTCTAAATCCACAAACGTACAATACATTTTCTCATTAACACGCAAAAACGTCTAAGCCATTTGCTGCAAACTAAATATTTGATCCATGCACCACAGTCCAGACATGAATTTGCACTGGTACATACCATATATTCCTTTCAGGATTTATAGGGATTCTGTCAATAATAATATACCAAACACCTTCCCAGATGTACTTAATAAACTTATAGCTTTATAGTCCTTCCATTCATATCTACCACCTTTGGCTTTGTACAAAGCCATGATCACAGCACTTTTCCAGTCCTCTGGCACTTTTGCTAATTAAACACAAGCATTAAATAGTTTGTTTCCACAACCATTCACCTAGTCGCATACCGCCATTCTTTAACATTCCGGTTGTAACTTCATCTACTCCATCGGCCTTCCCATTATTAAGACTTTCTATCTCTCTTATATCTCTTATCATTCCCTTGGGTTTTATTTATTGCCGAATTTCCCACATTCACACTTAAGCCAGTATCCCTGTTGCCATACAGCCCCTTAAAATATTCTTTACAAGGCAATATCACTTTATTTTCATCCCACTCCATTTCGTTCTCGCTATTCCGTATTCCGTTTACTCGGTTCCTTACCCATTTCCAAAATAATCCTTTATTACTATCAAACTCACTCAGCATTCTTACTCCTTCCTTCACCCTCAGACGCTCTTTACTCTCCTTCACAGCTTCCTTTGCACGCTTCCTTCTAATCCGATATGCTTTCAGTAGGTCCACACTGTACTTCTCACCTTGGCTTCCAATCATTCTCTTATATATTTCTTTCTTTTCCTTTACTGCATCTTTCACGGCATCATTCCATCATGCATTTTTTTTGACTTTCCGGTCATACTCTATCCATATAGTTCAGTTGCATATTTAATCACGATGCCATTCAACCTTTTCCATGCACATTCGATGCCAACCTTTTCCATATAATATTTCTATTCAGATTCTTCTGACAACATTCCCTTTTCTAAGTTTTATGCGTATTTCTCTCCCACATTTTCCTCCTGAAATCTTTCTTATAACTGCGTTCTTCTTATATGCCCTCTTTCTACCAAGATCAGTTGCCAGAAAATGACCCGTCCCACATTCAGAACCTCTCATCACTCTTGTATCCCTTACCAATTCACGTAGCCTCTCATCATAAATCAACCATGTCTCTATATTCTTATGTGTAAACCACATATTTGATACAAGCATGCCCCTTTCTAAGCATATCCCAACTAACTCTTCCCATTCTCATTCGTTCTAGGATTTCCGTAGGGGATTACACGATCTAAGTTCTCTCTTCTTACTCGCACTCATCCATTTGGGTCACCTAGTAAAATTACTTTATTATTCACGTGACATGTATTAAGTACCCATTCTAACTCTGACCAAAAAGTTCCACATTCATCCTGGTTATCACCATTCACCGGAGCGTAGCACGCTACAATCATTACTTTCCTGATGCCTATCTTCATTCGAACGCAAAGTAGATGGGGAGACACCAATTCATACTCCCTTATATGCGATTTAGCGAATTCGCTCAAAATAAATCCCATTCCCTTTGAACCATGCGTCCAACTTTCTACTACAGGCCAGAAACCTGAGCTTCCCTCATCCATCTCTATACTTCTTTCCCTTTTCATTTGGTTTCGCTTATACACAGCGCATCTAGCCTTCTCTCTCTCATTTCACTCAAAACCTTGTGTTACTTTCCGTACTTCCCTCTTACGCTCCACGTTCTCACTTTCCATTCCATATTATCGCGTTTATTGCAAGGTGGACCAATCTTGTTCAATCTCAGCCGCCCACCATGGCTTTGATTGTCCGAGGCTTATCTTTTGTTCTTTTTAGCAGTATTTTTAAAGTTAGGCCTGGTCGCTAGCCTAGATAGTGCCCTATATCGATGTAGCATTCCCTACTTACCTACTCTACATACCGGTCAGTGTTGATGTATTTATCCTAAGTGCTACAAGCACAGCCACAATTGCAGCATTACCCCAGGCATACATAACGCTATTCTATGCAGACTAAGCTCCCTATCATGAGCGGGTTACTATGAAATCCAGCAAGTAGTTGCCCATGCTGCGACTACTAGAAAGCATACGTAATGCACTGACACACTCGGGTACTGAAACATAATACATTTTCACTTATTTTGATGATTTGTTTGTACAAATACTCTATTGAAATATACGATCATCGCGTATAGCCATTAGCAGAAATAACGGATTATGATTACCACACTCCCTTTCAAAGCACTGTATTGTTCAAGCTATTCTTGTGTTTATAATAATTTCAGCATACCACTATTAAAATGAATTACTCAACTATTAAAGAGAATAAGTAAACTCTGTTATAACAACAAACTCGTAAATAAATTGCTGGTACCAATGTAAAGCACCCCCACATCGTGAGTACAAGTTGCAAGAATATAAAGCTAGAACTTTTAGAACAAAATTTATTTTAATCTAATCTAAAATATATTAGTTATGTGGGTTTGATCAATAATGAATTATTTAGTAGTATGGTGATTGGAACGCTTCGAAGGGTATTCTTTGGTTCATAGGATCAAAAAGCTAATTTATATTTTAGCAGCCGGGATGACTCGTCGTAGTGGGTAGGTTCAGAACGGTTCGGTAGAGGTAGTTGGTGCTGATGAGGCCCTCTTGGAATAAACTGGAATCGGTTATCCTAAAGTGGAAAAGCTTAGGTATTAAACGATGCGACCAACGAATGTGATCTTAACTTGTTATATCAAAGAGCTTTTATTTTAGATTCGTTTATGTTGAATTAATATAACTAACTTAAGCAGTAATAATAAGGCGAATAAAACCTTCAAAACGTAATTATTCGTAATAACAAAATAATAATTCAAAAGAACATTTTACGGCAATTTGTACATATGTATTTACAACTAATAACTAAAGAATGAAAATATTTAATGCAAAAAGGGGTTTACTATATTGCTATTGGTTTGACAGATGCGCACTGTCGCTTGCGCTACATACCGAATACGATCGCCGTCCGAAGATTGTTTCTGCTTCCGTGATACTTGACGTTAGCATTGTTCAGTCTTCCTCGAAGCGCGAAAGCGACAGCTTCGCATGCGGGGTTATTCCCTCGCGTAAGGAAATAGGAAGTTCGGGTAATGGTATCTTACCCCAGTCGCGATCGACGCCACTCACTGGATGAATATACCATAAGTAACAGACATCAAGCAGACTTTTGCTACCACCAATGAAAAAGTGTTTGGCGACGGCGTAATCAGGTTACAGCAGCGTCTGAGTCTCCGTTACAAAATCAACTCGAAACTCAGGCGTTCTGTATTTTCTTATAGTCAAGGTAGGACCGCTACAGAACAACGCATCTACTCTCGAATATAGGATCGAAGGAAGTCGGACGATACAAGGGAATTTCATCCTATCGGACAACTGAACTGGCTTCGCAGCTTACGTCTGCGACGACAGTTTTAAAATTAGAATCTTAACAATTCTACTCAAATGGTTTGCGTACTTTGTAATTAGCAAAGCTCTTTCTTTACTTTTACAACATATAGCTGCACCTTATAGGTAAAGATAAATCCAATATAGTCTCGGTCAGAGAACAGTTCGGTGGAAATTCGAGAAGAGAACTTGAAAAACTCTCTTTGGGATTGAAAGTGTCGCGCTTTTATAAATAATTATCAAGTCCCGTTCTCTCATCTACGAACGCCATTGATACTTATGTATTCAATCTTGCACTGACTGACAAGCGCACAACCTCATGTGCCTTGAATATCAATTTAATTATTACGTAATATTGCGCAATTTCAATGAACTACCACTACCACCCATGCCATTCCCTTAGCGGGGTAGGCAAAACTCAGTACCAAGCCTCCACCTTCTCAACTACTGCATGCACCACTCCCCACTCACTATCACCCCTCTTCTCGATAACTTCCAGCACTGTATAGTATCCACACATCCTACTATTACCCATCATTCTTACTATCTCGACTATCACCCATTCATTATTCTTCTCCATTCCTTTCTGTCCTTGCACACTTCTTTTGCTTCCATTATATTCATACAACGTTTTTGGCAAGCTCTCCTATTCCTTGTGCACTTTAATCTCTTTCCTTTTACATCTATTTCTCGATCTAGCCCGACCTAGTTTTCCATTCATACGTGCCTCATACATTCTCTTCGTTAAGCGATAATTACTCATTCGTTTCATATGTCCAAACCATCTTAACGTACTTTTCTCATACAGTTAAGGGAGTGTCTCCTTCACCTGGCACGTATTCATCACCCATTCCTTCCTTCCTCTGTCACGTCTCGTTTTGCCATATGCGGCTCTTAGGCACTTCATACCTACTGCGTTTATTTTACTCACATGTTTCTTCTGACGTACCCAAGTCTCACTGCCATATAAAGCAGTTGAAACAAATACACTATTGTACACACCCTTCTTTGCTTCCATACTCAACTGTTCACTCTTGGTTACTGACCACATGCTGCCAATTATTCTCCTGCCTGCATTTACTCAGTTTTCAGTTTCACTATCTATCGCCCGTCATTCGCAAACATTCTGCCACGGTAAGCAAGCTTATCCACTTGCTGCATTATCTCGCTACCCAACATCAACTGACATATTTCCTTTCCATCTTTCCTACTGAAAACCATTCCTTTTGTTTTGCCACTATTGATTTTCGGATCCATTCTTTCACTCACTTCCACAAATGTATTCAACATTCGTTGCATTTGGCACATACCTTTAGCTACTAGTACTGCATCATCTACTTACATCAACACTTTTATATCTTCACTGCCTATATTTATACTACTCTAGTCCTCACATGTACTTCTAACGCATTTATCCATAGATATGTTAAACAACCAAGCAAACATCACACATCCTTGTCTCACGCCTATCTCAATTTCAAAGTACTCACTAACTGTACCGTTCACTCTTACTCACGCTCTGCTTCCACCACACATTGCTTTTATTGTGTTCAGTGGATTTCTCTTTACTCGATACTCTGCCAGAGTTGCCCATAGCTTGCATCTATTCAGACTATCATTCGCTTTCTCTAAGTCCACAAATGTACAATACATTTTCTCATTAACATGCAAAAACTTCTCGGTCATTTGCTGCAAACTAAACATTTGATCAACGCTCCCTCGTCCAGGCATGAAACCACACTGTACATCCCATATCTTCTTTCAGTATTTATGCGAACTCTGTCAATTTTAATTCTACCAAACACCCTCCCAGCTACACTTAATAAACTTATAGCTCTATGGTTCTTGGATTCATATCTACCATCTTTGCCTTTGTACAAAAGCACCATGATTGCACTCTTTCAGTCCTTTGGAACTCTTGCTAATTGGACACAAGCATTAAATAATTTTAATACCAATTCACCTGGTCGCATACCGCCATACTTTAACATTTCGTTTGTAACTTCATCTACTGCAGCAGCCTTCCTATTTTTAAGCCTTTTTATTGCATTTCGTACGCTTTCTACGCCTATATTGTTATCGTTCTCTTGAATTTTATTAGTTCCAGCATTTCCCACATTAACACTAAACCCATACAGCTTTTTAAAATATTTTTTCCAACACAACATCACTTTACTTTCATCCCACCCTATTTCATCCTCGCTATTCCGTATTCTGTTTACTCTGTTCCTTACCCCTGCTTCGCATTCTTTACCCACTTCCAAAATAATCTTTTATTACCGTCAAAATCATTCTACATTTTTACTCCCTCCTTCACCCCAGACGCTCTTTACTCTCCTTCACAATAGCCGTTTTACGCTTCATTTTAATCAGATGCGCTTTCACCAGATTCATTATGTTCTTCTCATCTTTAGTTCCAATCGTTCTCTTATATATTTCTTTCTTCTCCATTACTGCATCTTTCACGGCATCATTCCATCATGCATTCTTTTTTGACTTTACAATCGTACTTACTCCACACACATTAGTTGTACACTCGATCACGATGGCTTTCAACATCTTCCATGCACACTATTTGCCACCTTTTCCAATTTCATACTTCCATTCAAATTCTTCTGACAACATTCTCTTCTCCAGGTTTTGTACGTATTCGTCTCTCACATTCTCTTCCTGCAATCTTTCCACTTTAACTCTAGTCTTTCTTACAACTTCCTTCTTCTTTTATAGCCATTTTCTACCAAGATCAATTCTTGACATTACCAGAACGTGATCCGTTCCACATTCAGAACCTCTCATCACTCGTGTGTCCTTTAACAATTCACGTAACCTCTCACCACAAACGATTAAATCAATCATGCTCGTAGACTATTCTCTTTTCCACGTATACAAATGGATATCCTTATGCTTAAACCACGTATTCGATACAAACATGCCGTTTTCTAAGCATAGCCCAACTAACACTTCTCCATTCTTATTCGTTCTGGGATCACCGTAAGAGCAAATTACATGACCTGTGTTTTCTCTTCTTACTCGCCCATTCATTCAGACCACCCAGTAAAATGACTCTATCATTCACTTGATATGCATTAAGTACCCTTTCTAACTCTCTCCAAAAGGTTTTACATTCATCCTGGTTACCACCATTCACCGGAGCATAACACGCTACAACTATTACTTTCCTGATGCCTATCTTTAATCGAAATCAGAGTAGCTGGGGAAACTCCAATTCATACTCCCTTACATGTGTTTTAGCAAATTCGCTCAAAATCAATCCCACTCCCTTTGCACCATGCGTCCAACTCTCTACTCCAGACCGCAAACCTAGGCTTCCATCATCCATCTCTATCACTTGTTTTCCTTCCCACTTAATTTCACTCACACACAGCACATCCAGCTCTCTCTCCCTCATTTCACTCAAAATCTCGCGTTCCTTTCTAAAGATCCCTCTTACGTTCCACGTTCCCACTTTCCATTCCATGTTCACGAGTTTATTCCAAGGTGGGCCAATCTTGTTCAATCTCAGCCGCCCACCGTGGCTTTGATTGTACGAGGCTTTGCATTGGTTCTTTTTAGCAGTATTATTAAAGGTAGACCTGATTGCTAGCCTAGATCGTACCCCATGTCGATGTAGCATTCCCTACTTACGGAATCGACACCTTACCGGTCAGTGTTGACGTATTTAGCCTACGTGCTACAAGCGCAGCCATAATCCCAGGATTACCCCAGTCATGCCTCACGCTATTCTATACAGACTAAGCTCTTTATCATGAACGAGTTACTCTGCGAGCCAGCACGTAGTTTCCCGTGCCGCCAGTACTAGGAAGTATACGTAATGCATTGACACACTTGGGCATTCCAATTAGTGCTTTCTTATTACTTAAAAGTGGTTTTTAGATTGTTTATATATATATATATATATATATATATATATATATTTATATTATATATTTTTAAAAGCAATCTCTATATAATTTGAGAGGTTTTTGAACGTTTTAAATCAGGCTTACTATTGCGCTGTATTTTGTTATCTTTATACCCTAGTTATTAGCACTTTATCCATACTCAGGTTAATGAACAATATTTGAACTTGAATCAATTTTAGATAATTCACTCGCTCTTATATTCTTACTGGCTTTTATAATGTCTTATCTGGACAATCTTCTGGAATTTTAACGTGAACACAAATGCACGCGTGGTTTGTTGCAAACCGATTTACGCATCACTTTTACACTTTAACAGATATCCACGGAAAATGTTACATGCTATTGTTACCATATATATGCTGATGAAATTTTTGAACAGCAAAGCAAATGTAATAATTCTTTGTGGTGAAATTATTAAATTTGAGGAACAAAACAACGTCTTGAACCAGTGAAATCGAATTTTATTTCACTGGTCGAAGACGTTGTTTTATTCCTCAAATTTAGCAAAGCAAATACCTAAAAGTTTCTTTTCCATCAGAATACGGCAAAATATTGATATCAGCTCCCGTGTTTAATTTGAACAAAATTTCGCGTTATTAGTTGCAATTTTATGTATCCAAATTGGTTTTCCACTTAAATATGACCTCCTATATATCAAGTTCACCATAGCACTCTTGAACGCATTCAACACAAATTTTTACGCTTCGGTGCCTTTAAACTCGAATTTCATATAGCTGATCATGACTATTCTTCTATTATGCAATTGCTAAATATAAAACCTTTGAAGACTCGGAGATACAGAATGACATATTATTTATTTTCAAATTGTTAAATGGTTTAATATCCTGCCCTGAACTTCTTCAAACTATAAACTTTAACATTTCCAATAAAATCCTGCGTAATAATATTACATTTGCTGAAAAATTTCATCGTAGAAACTATGGCAAACATTCTCCAATTGATAGAACATTAAAAGTAATCAA
>JAHWXV010307985.1:0-13963 GCA_024586415.1 Phrixothrix hirtus
TATATATATATATATATATATATATAGGGTGTTCCCAAATTAATGACAGATGTTGCAGAAATTTTAGACGCGCTTACAATGGGTAAAAGCAAGCAGACACGAACGATTAACTTCGATAAAGATGGAGTATACTTTTATTATTTGAAATTATACATATGCAATAAAAAACGTTATTAAAAACAAATACAGAGAAGCTATAAGGCGGCAGGCTAAACACGAAGTTTGGGAGTAAATAATTAATGAATTTAATGCTTGACATGGAAATATCCAAACAACCACAACTGCTCATCTTCAATCATGTTTTCTCGCCATTTTATTGCTCAAAATAGTAAGTCGAAGGAGATCGAACCTGCAGTTAACTTATTCAGTAAGCCATCTTTCTTATTTAATAACCGAAAAATGCCTTATTTGGCAAGCAAAATTTATTACGAGGGTAGCGCCGATAATTTTTGCAAACTAATATTTCTAGTAAATCAAAGGAATCAAACATGCCATAAAACAAGTGTTTATTGTTTTCTATTTTGACAGTTACAATTTAGTTTTGATAATTGCAACAGTTATTTTGCAAACTAATTTCAACGCGAGTAGTCAGCAGCAAAAATGAATTTAACAAGAGAAAATTTTAGAGCCATGATTTACTATGATTTTAAAAGTTCTTTAACTGCAAAACAAAGCGTTTCAACACTTTGTGTTGCATTTGGTGATGCATCTCCTTCTCAGAGGAGCGTTTACAACTAGTATAAGGAATTTAAATTTCAAAGGGTTTCACTTAGTGACGATTTTCGCAAAGGAAGAACAATCTCAGTCGTTACTGAATCAAATATAGACGCCGTACGAAGAATGATTCAAGACGACAATCGAGTCACGTATAGGATTATTAGGAGCACCTTGAGTATTGGCATGACTGCAATAAACAAGATTTTACATAATCATTTGGGTGTGAGGAAAGTCTGTTGTCGGTGGATGCCGCATAATTTAATACAGGAACAAAAACAAAACCGAGTGGAATGGTGTAAGAAGACGCTTAAGAAATATGGTGGAGGTAGGTCGAAAGCCGTTTACAACACCATTACTGGTGATGAAAGCTGGATATATGCATTTGAACAGGAATCAAAACGGCACTCGGCTCAATGGGTGTCTCCAACAGAACCTAATCCAGTCAAAGTGAAGAAATCTCGAAGTGTTGGAAAGAAAATGGTAGCCAGTTTTTCAAAAAAATCAGGACCTATCACAACAGTCGTGCTTGAAAATAAACGTATGGTTATCGCACAATGGTACACGACAGTATGTCTACCAGATGTTATTCAAAAAGCTCGTCTACGACGCCTTAGATCGAAGATTGTCCTTCATCACGACAATGCTTCAAGTCACACTGCACGTCAAACAAGCGAATTTTTGAAAGCTTTCGGATTTAAATTACTAGATCATCCGCCATATAGTGTGAACCTGGCACCTTCAGATTTCTTTTTATTTCCCAGACTAAAGGATAAAATATATGGTGTACGATTTGCAAGCCCAGAAGGTGCAGTGGAAAGATTCAAAAACCTTATATCTGAAGTGACTCAAGAAAAGTGGAATTTATGCTATGATAACTGGTTTTATCGAATGTCTAAATGCATTGAGTTTAAGGACGAATATTTTGAAAAACAATAATAAAAATAATTTTTGACTACAAGATTTTGTTCTATTAGTTTGTAGAAATAATCGGTGCTACCCTCGTATTAGGAGATTAAAATAACGGCCTTCGATTTGTGAATTTCAGGTTGGGTATTATCCTAGATGCTTTGGCACTGTAAATTCAAAAATTTTGAAATTAATTCTTACATAGACAGTTTATAGGAAGTTTTATAAAGTTTTTAATTTAAATATTATGCAAAGTCCTCGATTGCTTTTTATCCTTCGATAAAAATTTTCATTTATACGGTCTTGTAATTCATTAAATATTTAACCTAATAAACAAAACTCAAATCTTGGATGGAGAATTTCGATTTAACGTATTATACTAAGCCCTCAAATTGCTGGAGTATAAAAGTTTCATTTACTTGTTAGTCGCTCTATATAAATTTTTATTTAGCTCTAATTGATATCTTTACTTTTCTTTATTTTGATTGTCGTAATAGTTCAAATAAAAATATTGCAAAAAGAATCAAGCGGAATACCTAAACTTTTGCTAATTGTATTGATGTAAGAATTGAAATTTTCTAAATGGGTACTTATTCATTCTGTATCTAAAATATGAATAATTACTACCAAAGCATTGTGCATTGTAAAAGTTGAGCGACATTTATAAATCTATAAGAAGCTTAGGTACTAACTAATGAGGAAAATCTTTTAGCAAGTCGTCATTTCCATTATTCAGTTTCTTTTAAAAATTCTATATAAGATACTAATAGGAAATATATGGTCTAAAATTACAATGGTGTATTTCTAAAATTAATTGCTTCTCAATTATCACGACAAATACTTATTGTATTGTTATAACCAATTTATTTATTATAAAATTTAAACTCTGGTCGTAATATCTTCATTAATGTTGCATATTCTAATAAAAGCAACTAGACAACAGCTTACAGCTTTTTAATGGAAACACATTAACCCATTTACGTTTTTATTTCCATTTTGATAACAGGAAATTTTTATTACAGAAATATTCAGGTTACCATAAACATAGAAATGGCAATGAATATGACATCCAAATAATTATTATTTCTTAACAAACGTCAAAAGTTTGATGGGGTATTTGATATACTAAACATGAATTTAAGATATAGCTGTTTCAAAACTGGACAATTTGTGCTAATTTAATCATCTTTGTGGTAGCTTATAATTTTAAACATCCGAATTCACAGAAAAGGTTGATTTTTGTAATAATAATTCCGGTTGGTTATTTATGGGTATATTCTGCATTTAAGGTATTAAAAAGAGTAATAACCAGCAAAGTCGTGACTTGTTATTTTCCACTTGTTTTAACAACTTTAAATGAGAATTGATAAGCTGTTATTATGTTGTTAAACCTCTCGTATGTTGAAAACGTACAGTAGCCCTTTACTTTTGTAAAAAGCGATTATCTTTGTAAATCAATTATTAACAACGCACCTTCTTACCACTTCCTTCATTGTAAGTACGTGTTAATAAAATTGCACCTTTAAAATTTGTAAATGAAGTTTAAATTATATATGTACATACATACAGGAGCCACTAATATACATAATTTTTTTAATTGTATTTAATATAAACATCTGAAATTCTTGACAAACACCAAATAAACCTGTAATCGGAATACATTAGTCACACGTCAGTTTCAAGTTTTACAAATATTTACTTGGGCTAATTTTCTTGTTCTTTCGCTTTGGTATGCTAAATTACAAGCTGCGCTTAATTCATTTAATGTAATTTATCATTGAAAACATTTTGCCATGATACCTGTGTTTCAGAGTTATTTAAGTACTATAATTATAACATTTTTCTTTATCATTAATTATAATTGAATATTGTCCACGCATATTTCCTGCTTCTTGAGAAGTCCAGAAGAGCTCCTAGTAAGAACCTTTAACTCCCACATACGTTGATGAATTTAAATAATCGTAAAACACGAAAGTGTTAAAGTTCTTTTTTAATTTATGTATGTTCTAGGCAAGGAGTCGATTACATTAGTAAAAACTAAACAGTTACTTTTCTTATTCTATGACATTATTAAAGCTATTTTCTGTTCATATGGTTTTGCAGAAAAATATTATATTGTAGGAATAACCGTTACTCACAATCAGTTGTAATATCAATTACCTTAAATTGTATACATTTTTAAAATGCTTCAACGAGCTATTTTATCATAAATTTATACGCGTTAGCATAATTAATTTTAATTTCTATGTAAGACAATTTATCTGAAATGTTCATAAGACATACTTTTATACCGGGTTAGGAAAAAATAACGCAACAGTGGGCATTTATGGGAATACCGTTAGGATATAAACTCATGGGGAGCGTATTGGAATACTTTGCTGTTATCTTTTGCCTCGTTATTTTTCTATCTAATTACACAAGCACACAAAAAAAAAGTTGCGTGAACTCAAGACGCGATATGATAACCTTTATGTATTTTGCTACGGTGAGCACGAATCTGAAGTCCGTTTAGCTTCATCACCCTCCAGTTTTTTGTAAACTGCAAATATAACCTCAAAATTTCATAATATAGGGAAGACCTTATCCAGTTGGCGTATGAGTGGAACTAAGAATACAGAAATGATCACCTCCCATCCGGTTCATAAACATTGGGTTTTAATTCTTTCATCAAACCTGGTATATCTGAGCAACGCATCAATGAGGTTCCCTCGTCTTTGGGGAAATTCCGCTTCTCTATCCCGGTAGTCGTAGTACTCCCGTAGCACCAAGTCTCCAGATATACCTCGAAGTGATTCATATCTTCTAATCCAATGGTAATCGTATAAACATTAGGTTGCATTTCGTCTACCTTAAGATATTCCGTCTCTTAGCTTATATTTTAGCTTTTCTTCAAGATCCCTAGGGCTTACTAAGATACTGGGGTTGATTTTCAAACCATCATCTGTGTCTGTATCCAGGGAACCTCCAGGTGATGACGGTGAGCAACGGTGTTAGTCCGGCAGAGTCCCTGGAAAGGGGCTTTCATGCCGTCATGGCAGGCACATTTATTACGAAGCAGGGGCTCGAAACCCCAGTTTTGGGGCCTGGTCAGAGTGAGAAAGCAGGGCCATAGCGCCGTCTTCATGCAACCGCAGCTTCTCAGAGGAAGGCAACTTAGCCTCTGAGGAGAATAATACTACAAGAAGATATGGGTGTAATGGAGACCCAAACACGTTCTGTTACATTTGCGGTAAATTTGAAGTAACAAAATACCGTTACAAAAGTAGCAGTCCTGATTAAATAGCGGCGATCTCCAAATCGCAGGCGTTGTATATTTTGAGCTGCTTCTATCTCTCTTCCACCTTTTCAACATGCTATAAAAATCACTGCAAATGACGTTAGGGGCCTAAGTGGTATTTTCCCCAAGGATCTCTCTTTTGAAACATTCGTGATATAAACTTTTGAATGCTTCTGACATGGTAGTCTGGTATTTTTTTACTTCAAATTTGGGCCTCCATTACACCCATGTCTTCTTATAGCATTATACTCCTCAGAGGCCAAGTTGCCTACCTCTGAGAAGCTGCGGTCGCATGACGACGGCGCTATGGCCCCGCTTTCTCACCTTGACCAGCCGCTGAAACTGGGGTTTCTAGCCCCTGCTTCGTAATAAATATGCCTGCCATGACGGCGTGGAAGCCCTTCTCCGGGGTGTCTGCCGTACTATATAAGTTCCACTCATACGCGAACTGACTAAGATCTTCTCTATATTATGAAATTTCGAGGTTATATGTGCAGTTTACAAAAAACTGGAGGGTGAGGGAGCTAAATGGACTTCAGATTCGTGCTCAACGTAGCAAAATACATAAGAGTAATCATATCGTGTCTCGAGTTCACGCAACTTTTTTTTTGTGTGCCTGTGTTAGCATTTAATTTTTAACTGCACGATAGTACCTACATTGATTATATTTTTGAAATACACGGAAAATTCTGCGTATGATAGTGAAAAAACTATAAACTATAAAAAATTCTAACAAGCCACGCAGATTATTTAGTTGTTTATTCCGATTAACTAATTATTATTCAACTTATATTTTTAACATTTATTTTAAGATACAAGTAATCTTCCTACATATTTGCACACTAATATTAACTGTATATCTAAATTTATAACTAAACTATAAATTATATGATATAACAGAGAAGTCGGTAAATGATCATTCATTTAAGGCGGTAAATTGATATAGAACATGACAAATCAAGAAAATATACTGGATGACTCACAACACGTCATTACTATTTTTGTTGCAGTTCCGTCATCTTAAGGATGTTGTGTCTTGTAACAGGAATCTCGATCTGAGCAGTTGAGGCTCTTCTACGAGGGGAGTTCAATGTATTCTCGGTATCGGGGCGATTTAGTAATGATAAAGGTTTTTTAATTATCTCAATACCAAATGACACCCCTTTAGGGTTTAAATACAAATTGTCAGTTCATTATCATCATTATTGTTCTAGATATCCTTGGAGAAAGACGATCAGAATTACCGAAGCGACAATGTTTGGAAAAATCGAGCATCGCGCCGTGACAAAATTCCGGAAAAGGAAAACCCCGAAAAATCGTCCACGAAGTGATGGTGGCTGTTTATTAAGACTCTGCTCCTTCATTATCCACCGTTCAAAAGTGGTCAAGTGAGTTTAAACGGGGTAGAGAAAGCATTGAAGACGACCCCCGTACCGGCGGGCCGATTAGTGCCGCTACTAAGGAAAACGTGAAATTTGTTAAGAAACGTGTACTTGAAGATGCCCGTATAAAGGTCAAAATGTTAGGAGAAATGACCAAGCTATACATGGGTATCCTTCATGACCATCTTAACCTGTCAAAGGTCAGTGCAAGATGGCTGCTCACTGGGCCTCAGAAACAAGTGTGAGTCGAATGCTGTAGAGAGTTTTTTGAGCTCTGTGGTGAAAATCCGCCGAGTATTTTCGACCGGATTGTTACAGGAGATGAAATGTGGGTTCATCATTATGATCTTGAGAGGAAGCAGGAGTTCACGTAATGGCATAAAAAAGGAGCACAGCCACCAAAGGAATTCAAAGTCTCTCCATCGGCCGAAAATCTTATTGCCACATTGTTTTTGGACTTAAAGGGAATTTACTGATTGAGTACACAGAAAAAGCTCATAATATTACTGCCGCATCTTACGCAAACACTCTGTGAAATTTGAGGTAAGCAATTAAAGAGAAAAGGCGTGGAAAATTGACTGCAGGTGTGTTGCTTCTCCACGACAACGCACCGGTTCACACAGGGCGTGTTGCCAAGGCTGCTGTGCGAGACTGGTTTTAAAGATATCAACCATCCACCCCAAATCCCCGACCTGGCCCCCGGTGATTACTTTCTGTTCCCCAACCTTAAGAAAGATCTCCGTGGAAAACGTTTTTTTCGATGATGAAGAGTTAAAGGCGGCAATTAACGCATATTTTTCGGACAGAAGAAACAATTTTTTTACAGGGTATTGAAAAGTTAGTTCCCCGATCAAACAATTGTATTGAGGTTATGGGGGGACTACATTGAAAAATAAAGTTTATTCAGAATTTTCTGCTTTGTCCTTCATGCCTATACCGAGAATATATTGAACCCCCTTGTATATAGGCGCTTCGATTATAGGGTCCACGACTAAATCTGCACCGTAAGCCATTCTTGGCACCCAACTGTTCTCCTCTTTGACTAAAACCTCTTCTGCGTTCCAATTGCACAGACATATTGATTCCTAAACTCGAAACTTTATCTCTGTCATGCATGCACCTACTCGGCAGGCAACTTGATCTAGTCCATAGCCGGTTTTTGCTATTGCTAATTATCTGTTGCTTCTTTAGATCACACGTCTTCTACAGGTCTTTCTAACGTTGATTTTGATATGATCATAACATTGTAACAGGGTAGTAGATATTTCGCATATCCTGCTGCTGACAGTGCCTTAAATTTGACAATACCACGAGGCATCCATAAATCTTTTGTAACACAACGAACAGATATGTCTTGGGAGATTTGTATACTATTCAGTGGTAACATCAAATCAGGATTTGCGAGTTCCTGAAAAGGATGCCATAAAATCTGCAAATTGCATCTCTTTACTCTTAACTTGTGCATTCTCTATCTTCACGCCCTTTGTTCAGGTTCTTCTTGGTCTATATTCCTACTGCAGTAATAAGCTAACAAATTCATTTGTAGTATTTCAAATTTTCTATTGGATAGCTTTTTAATCCAAAATATTACATCGTTGATACTTATCATAACCTTATAGGAACCTTCCCAGGATCGTTGTTGTTTTAGTAGTATATCTCGTCATCGCTCCGGCTTGTGTTAATGTTACTGAGTATTTTTTTGTGTATAGAGTCCAACTTCTGCCGAATTCTCTCAACGTACTTATTTCCGGCATTCTCCTCTTCTCCAAATTCCAGTTCACATGGTAGCCTTATCTCTCATTCAAATAGCATCTTAGCCAGGGTTTCACCTACTGTCTCATGCACTTCCTGCCGATCTGCCATTAGGATGCCAGTTTAGTTGATAGTCTGAAACTACTTTCGACAAATATTTCCTTATGTTTCAGTTCATGCACTCCACTATTCCATCTGGCTGCCTATAAAGAGCAATATCCTGGTGTTCCGTATTTTTAACAATTGATACAGACTGGAATAGAGCTGACTCAAAAGTTCGTTCTTGGTTGACACCTACTGATGTGTAAGGCCATCTACATGTCATATATTTAAAAGAAATAATTAGTTCAATACAGCTATTTAAAATACAATAACAAATTACACACTAAGTAAAACCCTTAGAGAGCTTGTACAATTAAAAAGTGGTTACCAAAAAATTAATCATTATATTAACTAAATCAAACTAATATTGAATTTCTAATTGAACGTTGTTAGCTTCTACGTCGTAATCATATACCGCGCTCGCGGCGAACGCATTGAATAGAGCTTAGTAGGCGTAGTTTAGATGGAAGCCAGTCCTCAAAGGCCAATCCTTGCCCAATCTAATAACTGCATGACAAAATTGAATTCTTGCTTGCACTCTAACTACCAAGCCGAAGTATACACAATATGATCCTCGTTCACAAAGGAAAATTGGTTCTATATGCCTAACGTTAAAACGATTCTAGTAATTATTAAACGATCCGTGTCCTGTGTTGAGAAGAATACTTTCTTTGACTACGTGACATAAATTAATGGAAACTCGAAGAAGGAAAAAATGCAGAGTCCTACCTTTGGTGAGAGTGCAATTCCAATTGAATTAAAAGAAACGGCTAGTGTTCATTCGCCAATATCCTGGCAGCTTGTACCTACCTCCAGGTTTGTTAAATAATATGCCTGGGTCTACTCACTAAAATAATTCATTGCTACCCAGACGTATTTACTCCTGCTACTGTTTTAGGAAACAGATCTACTACATCAATAGCTTCTCTTTGGAAAGGGCTTTCTGTGTTATATTGTCTCATTGATGATCTCTATCTTCCAAATAGACTTCTCTGAAACTCATACTTTACACTTTCAGCACCAGTTCACCAAATATAGATGTTTGCGAGGCTTTTCCAGTATCTTCTTCACACTCATATACCCTCGTGATGATCCACTATATAGTTGTTGCAAAATCTGTCACTCTATTCTTTGGAATTACCGACTACAACTGTTTCTTAGTTCCACCTCCAGAAGATCGTCTTGAATCTGCAAGGAATCACATTGAGTCCAGTATGCTTTAACATCAGTACTAAGTGGGGCCACCTTTTTTATGTAAGTCTTCAATCATCGTTCTTTCATCTCAGAAATAAAACTTCAGATTTGGATCATTTTCTTAGTATTGTTTCATCCTATCAGGTTGGAATGGTCGTTTTTCCATGGTGCGTCTAACATAATGTTCTTCAATTTAAGATTCCAACCGATTTCATGGTCCTTATTCAGATGGTCTTTGCCTCATAATTACATTTAAAATTGTCTCTGTCAGGCTTGTCAATTCCCTGCTTATTAACTATTGACTACCTTTTGCCAGAATAACAAATTACTCTTTAGTAATTAACTTCCCTTTAATTCGTGAACTGGTTGTAGTTTTAGGTAACCAACATAATTTTAAGGATTTTGTTTATTTATCCTACAGATCAAAGCCCCTTTTTGCAAAACAATAGGTTCAATCTAAATTCGTTATATATTTTTATTTAAATTGATCTACGTTTTCAATAAATAAATTAAAGTCATTAGTAAAATATGTATATTGAAAATAATATGCAATCCTTACATACAAATGTTCCTTAATATTATCTACGAAAGAATACAAGACCGTTTTGGAAATTACCTAAGATGTAGCTCATAAAAAATGTAAAAAGCTTAGTTCAATGATTTCCATGCATCTGAAGTAAATTCCAGGTCGTAGAAGAATTTTAACTTTTAGAATAAAATATGTTGGAAGTTTAGACTTTAATTTTTACTTCTAATGTGAGTTTATATGTTTTAGTAAATTCTCACTTACCTTAAAATTGTTTATATTATTTCGGAGTAAACAATATGTATGTTCTGTAAATGTGCTGGGTGTAACTTTGCAGTTATCTTTGTCCTAAGCCACAAGTGTCTCAACGCAGAATTTACTGCATTTCCTTTTCTCAAGGTGAAGATACCTTGGCTGTTTTTACTGCCGGTACTGGGGCTTCAAGCTGGCGTATAACCTTGGTACACTACCGGATTTAGATTTATTTTAATTACGTTTGCGTTAGTAAATGTTTTATCGACTGTGCGCTGTAGAAGACATCACTGTAAATTTTCTTATTTATATGTTCCCTGAGTACTTGATCTCCTTAGATGTCTGATTTACATTACGAAAATAAACTTGATCTTATCGCTAGCAGTTAGTGGTGTGTATGCGCCTTATGCTCACACTTCACTGAAAAGATGTTGAGTTTTCGTATTTTAGAGTTTTTATAAATCTTTTGTTAGTTTCCTTTCCTGTTTTCCTTGATGAATGAGGTATCTGTATTTTAAACTAATGTTGGTTTGTGTTCAGCTTGAAAATCGTTGCACTTTGTGCAATTTTATGTACGTTTCTTTAAATCGGTAGTAATTTATTTTACGATGGCTCTTGAGGTTTTTTATATTTTTATGATTTAAAACTCTTCTCAAATAAAATCCTTAATTGGCACGAATCCGTTATGGGACACTCGCACTTTAGTGTATTTCACTACTTTGATAGTTTGTGCTTGTTTCGCGGACGTAACCTTTCACTTGCTTATAATTTATGATTTGCTTTGCTATCTTTTTTTATTAGTTAGGAAATTGTTTGAGTTAGATTCAAAATACCGTTATATACTATTTAAGCTACACAATTTTAGAAAAATGAAATAAGTCAATTTACAAGTAAATTGTTCAAGCAGGCTAATCGTAGCAGCTACTGTATTTCTGATCACGAAGGTCATACACAAACGTTTCTACTCCAATTTACTCAATGAAACTCTCTGAGGCCCACGGATATGCCACTCTAACTATGGGTGCAATTTTGGCTTCAAATTCCTGAGGGTTTTCACCAATCTTTTAACTTCTCTTCCTTAGTTGGCTATCGTAAACTTGCTGCAGGTTCATATGTCCATAACACATTTTCAATTTCAAAACCAGATAAAATTGTTTTGTAGGTTATTCGGTACAGTTTCTAAAATTACTAATGCATTCTCACGTAAACTCGCTATCAACGCGGTTGCCTTTCCTACTATTGTATACTTGTTTAATTTTGTAACTGACATGAATTGTTAATAACAGTTGGACCAAGGTGTTTTCAATTATATGTAGGTATTTTGTATGTTTTCTGGCATCTTAAATACCCTCTTCTATAGCTGGAAAATATGCGGTATTAACTTCATCTCGTTCTTCGTGATGAATTAAAGATCTTCCTTGCTCTAAGACACTTACTTCTTTGGTCATGGTCAAATAAGTATGATTTTGGTGTAGATTTTCATATTTATCGGTCACTTCTTCATACTTTTTTTACATTTCATCAACTTTTTCCGCGATTCTTTCGATTTCCTCTTTTAGTTGTTGCCTGAATTTCTTCTGGACGAATGTAATTGCATTTATAATATTTTCCTGAAGCTTCTCTTGATTTAATGTAACTTTTTCTTTTAGATTCAATTTTATTTCTTCTTGTAATTTATTTTCGTATGTTGTAATTGATTTAATATTTTGATTTAATTTATTGCGAGTTTAGGATCGAAATATTAAAACCACATTTCTGACACCAAGTGTAACAAACTCGCTAGTTATTTAATTATTTATTTTAGTTCACTAGTTTATTTATTTCTAATATTTATTTTAAAATACAATTTATCTTTCGACATCTTTACACGCCAATATTAAATTTAGAACTAACTAACTAAGCTATAAGTTCTGGAATATAGCGGAAAGGGTATTGGATATATACTGTTTTCGAATCAGTCATAACACATAATAAGCTATTTTTGTTACAAAATTAATAATGTTTGCAGGTTCGATAAAGAAACGGTGTACCAGGGTGTTTTAAGGAATACACGAAGTTTCATCTACAATTCAATAGCTGAGATCAATTTTATTCTGTAATACAGTATCGCTTATCATACGAACACATTAGAATTCAACGTGTAAGTGCATCGTTTTAAAATGAAAACCTTGAAACATCATGCTGTAATTTAATTCTTGGTAAAAAAAAGGTTGAAAGGCAATGGAGATCCATACCGAAATTATAAAAACGTTACGTGAATCTACTGTTTCAAAAATAATGGTTTGTAAGTTGACAGGTTAATGTTAATGCTGTTGTACAAACATTGAAGAGAATCGCCGCAGTGGACGCCCAAAAATTGCGATAACTCCAGAAATAGTTCAGAAAATGCATGAACGATGAGCAAATGTTCACGAAATTGCTGAGGTTGTAAGCATCTCAACAGAATTTGCCAGCAATTGGTCATGAACTATTTCGATAGTGAGTTTCTTAGGAAGGTTTGAATTATTTGCAGGAGAACAAAGGTGATTCTGAGTATCATTTTATAACTATGAACGAAATATGGGTCGATCACTATACACCAAAGATTAGAAAATAGCCAAAATACTAGGCAGAAGCCCAAAATCGATTCCATCGCTAGGAAATATTATAGCGTTTATTTTCTTGGGATTCAAAAGGAATTTTACCAATAGATTATCTGGAGAATGATAAAACAATAACCGGAGAATGGTATGTAAATCTTTTGAACCAATTTGATAAGAAAAGGACCGGTTTAGAAAAGAAAACTTCTGTTCACAAAAGTGTTGTGACGATGGGAAAACTAAATAAACTAAAGTATGCATTGTTGGAACATCAACCTTATTCACCAGATTTGGCTCCCTTTAATTTCCATCTGTTTCCTAACCTCAAAACATTATCCGCTTGTAAGTATTTTTCATTCAATAAAGAGACGACTGCAACCAAACAAGCGTATTTTGTAAGCTTCCCGGAGAGCTACTTTAGGGAAGGAATAAGTTTATTGAAGTAGCGTTGAATTAATATAATGAAGTTACTTAAGATTATGTTGGAAATATAGCTATTCAATGATTATAATTTATTTTTCCATCTCCAGCCTGTGAAATTTTCAAACTACCTTCCTATTGTTCTTGCCAAATACTTGTAAGTCTCACCTTTTGACTCTTAATATCTGTTAGGGCGTGGAAAATGTTTGAAACAAAAGGATAGCAAGCTTTGCGTATCCATAGTAAAGGAATAGGTTGCTTAATCTTGATTTAGAGTAACTGGCTCAATTAAAAAAATAGATTGGCAGTCGACTAGTTATCGTATATTTTTATTCTACCGAATAATCTCAAATTGAATTAACAATGGTATTAATTCCTACCTGTTACAAGCAAAGCGTTTCGACGTGGCTTTATCTATTCTCAAGCAAAATTGCACACAATACAGTTATGTTTACCAGCTTTATTATTTCCAAATTATTAAACAAACTTTCAAATAACTTTCACGCAATTAAATGACAAATTTTATAATATACGTACATAAATTTATAATTAATAGACAAAAACTGATATATAGTTTACTATAGTTTATTCTGCAAGATCAACAAACAGTTGAATTTTCAGACATATGTAGGGAACATTCAACTACTTTACATAACGTTCTACCTGGAATAAATGTTATTCTTGCAATTCATAATGAGATAAATATTGGTTTTAAATTAGATTTCAAATAAAAATTAAAATCCATTAATAAGATGTCTATTATTGGCTATCAAATTACTTAGCGTTTATTTTTAACATATGCATATATATATATATATATATATATATATATATATATATATATATATATATATAT
>JAHWXV010308071.1:0-11147 GCA_024586415.1 Phrixothrix hirtus
AAATTAAATTTTTGTTCTTACATTTTATAAATAAATTTTATTCGGAAATTTTATTATGGGAGATATAACAATATTGATATTGCCAAATTCTCAGTTGCATGGCCTATCAAAAAAGCCAATAAAAAATGGGGGTTGACATTTAAAAAAACATCGATGACATCATATCTACTTATTGAACCACCGTGTACATTTCAGTTGTACGTGAGAAAACTCTAAACTAAAAGTAAAAATCGACGTGTCCGAGCGTTTTTTCCACAAATCATCTGTTGTATTTTTATTGAATTTGTTCCATAAGTTTGCCTCTCTCTGTATATGTTTAACAAGTTCTATTCTCAGTCATTTTCAATAAGACGACTAAATTTAGGTTATAAGAATAGCACTGAATACGAGGACAAGGCTGTAATAATCGGAATACTCGCATTCTAGTGGGCGTATCTCGCTGTAACCCCATTATTCAAAAGAGTAAACCTTACTAGGATAATGTGCAAATAAGCATATGAAACGCAATCCTGTGCAAGCATTGTGTTAGTAATTTTTGGTTCGAACAGCCGTTATACCCGTAAAGGTTGTAACATTTATCGAAAATGTAATCAAATAATAGAACAACACGCATGAAGAAGTGACACAATTCTATGTGTTTTTCTGTTAAAAGCTATAATTTTGGAAGTTAAGAAGTTAAGATGTCTCAAAACGACATTAATAAATACAGCAAAAAGTTTAGGGGTGAAAATAAAAGTATATGAGTGAAATTAACACGCTTGCAACAGCAAATTTTATTTCATTGGTCTAATAAATACATTAAAATAAACGAACCAATTATTTCTGTAAATATTAGAATCACGTAATTCATATACGGTGGTTGAATTGGCAGATATTAAGAAACGTTATGCAGTTATTAACTTTAAGACTGTTGTAATAGATCTTGGTTCATATATCTAATAAATTATAATAAACTAACCGATTAATTCTGTAGATATTATAACTAAGTATTTCAAATGGGGCAGTCTAATTATTAAACATTACGAAATGTTGCGCAATATTAGATAACTCTGATTCATAATAATGTATGTTATATTCTATGCTATCGAAGGCGATAAGATAAAACATAAATTTGTATAGATACCGAGCAACAGAAAGAGGAAATAGGTACCGCGTTTGCTAAATAAAGACCGACATAGTCAAAAATAGTATAAATAGAAAGAATTTAATACAAAAAGGCGTTAAGTCTCAGACACTCATTGCCGGCGCTAGTCCGATGAAACTTAATTCGTATATACATATACACTTAGCCATCCTCATGATGTGCTACGCGCTTGCTGCCCGACGTTTAGAATTTCATTACATCTTGTTGGTGACAGAAATAAAGGTCTCTGTTTCGCTTGACCTGGGGGACAACTCTTAAACCACTACCGTTGTATCATGTTTGACTGTCACTTCTACGGCGAGCGAAATTTTGCCGAGGTGCATTGCGTTGACCGTGTGGGGACGAAATAAACCGTGCACCTAACTAGAATTACGTCGTATTTGGCTGTGTTGCTTGTGCAGCGGGTCAATTATGAAACCTCTCTCGACAGAGCCCCCTAAACTCCAATACGCCGCTGCTTGCATCTGGAGATTCTGGGGTTATAACAGGAAAAATACGTTTGGCGACCCAAAGAGTGTAGATCGTGGTATTTCTTGAACTTATGATATTGTGGAGGCAAGCACACAGTGGATAAGTGGGGTTCAATGTTGGCTATTAGCTAAGTTCAAGAACGTAGTTGTAGTGACGGAAGGAAAAGTCGTATTCTGTGGGCGCCACTTCGTTAAAGACGTTAAGCTTACAAGGAGAAGAGGGATAACGAAGAATCCGATTTCCTTAACTGCATTGCGAGAAATCCTTGGTGTACTTGCTATATGGATGATAACTCGATCAGGCCAATTGTAGGCTTACAATTGTTTTTGATACTTACTCTAACTTATTCCTAGCAGTTTGCGGAAAGAAAAGAATGGTTACTTATAATTAAGAAATAACGAAGTCTGAATTCAATAAATCGCTATAATGAATAAGTTATAGGATAAAAATACAATTTACTACAAATAAATCAATTCCTTTAAAAAGAAAGAACTTAAATATAACGGTAATTCAAACATTCTTGGATTAATAACTAAATTCGAGGACCCCTGGGTTCCTATGTTTTACACTTAATTTAAATTGAACAATAAACTCAGCTTAAAAGTTGTGGCTGCTAGTTACTAGAGCTAAATTTCTTAAAGACTTGAAACAATATTTGTGAAAGTATATCAATAACTAGTCTTAACTGCCACTCCAGCAACCGTTTTTATAAAAAGAGAGCACTGAATGATTACTAATTTCTAGCTATAGAGCGTCACCTACTTGTAGTCCGAGGACAGAGGTTTCCAAATAAAAGGGTCGAGAACGGTGCTGACGCCTTTGGTTTCAGATGATAATGTACTTTATTTGTACGTCACAAATCGTCCCTAACCGTTTTATAGGGCACGAATGTGATAAAATGATGATTGACTCGCCTGAAGACTTTAGGTGATGAATTTTCACACAAATCGTTTCCTTAACGAAACCTAAAAATTAGGTAACTTTTCATCTTCTGATACTTTCATTTTGAATTGGAGCGTGGCTCCTTTTAGGTACGTGTGCACTTGCACGAGAAGACGGAAGCGCTGCGAACTCTTACACTGTTTAGCTTCACACTGATTTCAGAAACATTTCCTTTGGTTGGTAGGTGTAAAGCGGGCACCGATTCTTAGAAGGTTATGCCTGTTTACAGAATTGTATCGTAGCCTCGTTACTTTGAATACTATGGAAGTTTTAATTAATTTTGGTTTTAAATAAGAAAGAGATTAAATCGTTATTCTGACTTGAATTAA
The DNA here is from genome assembly GCA_024586415.1 of Phrixothrix hirtus. NCBI lineage: Eukaryota > Metazoa > Arthropoda > Insecta > Coleoptera > Phengodidae > Phrixothrix > Phrixothrix hirtus. The sequence continues at coordinate 2,887 of JAHWXV010308071.1, forward strand.
TCATAGTTTTGAATATTTAATTTTGCTATTATTACTGCAATATCACCTAAGTATTTTCAAATATGCACGAAATTCTAAGAATATATATTATTATGTTTGTCCAAAATTTAAGACGCTCTTACAGGGTATCGGGACATATGCAACGTCAAAGCCTAGGTCGGGTCAACAGTTCAGTTCCAATCATAAACAACTATCGTCACGGAGGCAGGCCAAGATGTTCTCACAAGTGACGCCGTAAATCTATCAGAAAACCGATCTATAATGCAGCACAATAGTCTACGGCTTTCTCTTGCGAACTTAAAGTCAACATTACCACGATTTAATTTAAAGCATTTTTGTGCATACATAGCCTGCATAAAGTTCTTTTATTTTATTTAATTGAATAACCTTTTTCTGTTAAAGTTAAAGTTTAATTGTTTGCAGTAAAAAAGGAAAAATCAGACGTATAATTTGAAAAAACGGAAAGTTAGCACCGCAGGAGAAATATGACTAGCCGCCATTAGTGTAAGTGACGTCGCTATCCGTGTAACCAACGCTCTGAACCGCTGGACCCTACTGAAATAATCGTCTAGCATATCGAAGATGCCACAGTCACTGATGGCACGGCCCGCACGACGAAGCAAACCTGTGCAGAATAAATATAAATTATTTTCTTCCTACGAAATGGTTCCCGAGTTCCAATACAGCGCAAATAACCGTGCACAATACCAAAATGGCGCCAGAAGCGAAACAACTAACACAAATAATCGCTCGAAAAGTCATGGTAACCGTAGCAAAAGAAAATGGCGTTCAAACTCAGCTCTTCATTCTCACAAATGACTGGCTCCGTAATATACTATTAAGCAGTATTTGTTTGTCTGTATGTTTAGAGTATTGCTAAATTTATAAAAAACCTCTTCTTTTCAATTATACCGGTTTTTCATTTTGCTAAAGAAGAATTTGTATATCTAATTTTTCTGTTTTCCAAGCGTTATAGTGTTTTATTAATTTAGATGACATTTATTTACTTTTACAATGTATTTAGCAAGGAATTCCAAAGGCTAAATTAAAAATATTGCATGGTTTAACGAAATTTGTTTGAGTACGTTCCTGGTTTAAGGTAGCTGCATGCAACAAGATTAGATAACATGCACGGTGATATCGTTTCGTCGATTTCTAACAGACTAATTTCTGAATTCTGAGGTGAATGCAATCTATGTTTGTGAAGTTAGCACCACGATGATAGTACTCAGCAGTTATGATTAGAGTTCTGGCATATTTTAACTTAGAACAGAATTACTTTATAGTTTTTAAAACAAGTTCCTACCATTTACTATAAAAAAATGAGTTTAAAATTTGGGGTGCTAACTTCGCACCGCACCCCAAATTTCAAATACAATATTTCTGTAATGAGTTAGCCGTAGCGGTACACATAATAAGGAGTATTTTATACTTTTTGAGGAAGTTCTGATGTAAGTAACAAAAAAAATTAGCAAAACTTAATTCCTATCATTTAAAATGCAAAAATTGAAAGTCATAGTGGGAGTTCTAGATCCAAAACCACAAGACACGCAAATGATTCCAATAAAATTTTCCTCTAAAATCAACAGTAAGAAAGTTACATAAACTTTCAAATTTTGCATAAATCTAACAATGTCCTAAAAAAATAAAAAAATTGAAAGTTCCAGTAGTTTTGATCAGAGTTCCAGATCAACAACGACGAGATTTACAACTTTTTGTTATAAAATTTTTACATAAAGTTAATAAAGAAAAGGTTGTGTTAAGCAAAACTTTGACAAAGGTTGAAAAAGAAAAGTTCCAGTAGTTCTGATACGAATTCTGGATAGAGGTCAGTGGAATCTATAATTGTTTTAGATGAAGTTTTTCCATAAAGACAACAGAAAGAAAGTTATCTTGACTTTTAAATTTAACGAAAATCTGTCGATGACCTAAAACATTGAAGAATTGAAAGTTCCAGCAGTTATGATCAGAGTTATGGATCTAAAACGACGAGATCTACAACTGTTTGTGATAAACTTTTCCATAAAGTCCATAGAAAGAAGCTGTATTAAGCAAAAGTTTTGACAAAGACGGAAAATATTGAAAATTGAAACTTGCAGTAGTTCTGGTCGGAGTTCTGGGCAGAGGTCAATGGAATATATAATTGTTTGACATGAAGTTTTTTCATTAAGTCAACAGAAAGAAAGTTACATAAACTTTTAAATTTTGCAAAATCTGACGATGTGCAGAAAAATTGAAAAATTAAAAGTTCTAGTAGTTCTGATCAGTGTTTTGGATCTAAAGCGACGAGATCTACCACTTTTTGTTATAAAATTTTTCCATAAAGTCCATAAAAAAAGTTATATTAAGCAAAAGTATAACAAAGTCCGCAAAACGTTGAAAATTGAAAGTTCCAATAGTTTTGATCAGAGTTTTGGATCTAAAACGACGAGATCTAGAACTTATTATTATAAAATTTTTGCATAAAGTTAATAAGAAAAGAGATATATTAAGCATAACTATGACAAAGCCTGCAAAAGGTTGGATATCGAAAAATCCCATAGTTTTGGTCGAAATTCTGGATATAAGTCAATGGAATCAATCTATAATTGTTTTAGATGAAATTTTTCTATAAAGTGAGCAGAAAGAAAGTTACATTAACTTAAAATTATGCACAAACCTTGCGATGACCCAAAACATTGGAGAATGAAAAGATCTAGTAGTTCTAATCAGAGTTCTGGACGCAAAACGACTAGATCTACAACTTTTTGTTATACAATTTTTTCATAAAGTCTATAGAAAAAGGTATATTAAGCTAAAGTTTGAAAAAGTCCGCAAAAAGTTGAAAATTGAAAGTTCCAGTAGTTCTAATCACAGTTTTTGATGTATAAGACGAGATCTACAACCAGTTATCATAAAATTTTCCAGTAATGTCAACAGAAAAAGAAAACTATATTACCAGAAGGTTTGATCGAGCTTGCAAAGTCTTGCAAATTGAAAGATCCAGTAGGTAATATCACACACATGCACGTACGGACCCACGCACACATATACAAACCGATCCATTTCTAAAAACTAGATATTTGTACTCAGACGACTCGTAAAGGTATGTTTTGACTACAATCGCGACATCGACAATTTTGTAGAAAGATTTTATAACAAAAACCTGTAGATCTAGAACTCTGATCAGAACTATTGGAACTTTCAATTTTCAACGTTTTGTGGACTTTGTCAAACTTTGCTAAATATATATTTTTTTCTATGGACTTTATCGAAAGGCTTTATCACAAACAATTTTAGATCTCGTCGTTTTACATCCAGAACTCTGATCAGAACTACTGGAACTTTCAATTTTCAAGGTTTTACGGACTTTGACAAGATTTGCTTAATTAATTTTTGTTATTGACTTTACAAAAAAAATTATAACAAGTAGTTGTATATTTTGTTGTTTTTGATCCAGAACTCTGATCATAACTAGTGGAACTAGCATTTTTTCAATGTTTTAGGACATAGTCAAATTTTTGCAAAATTTGAAAGTTAATCAAACTTACTTTCTGTTCACTTAATGGAAAAACTTTATGCAAAACAGGTATATATTACATTGACCTCTATCCAGAACTCCGGCCAGGATTACTGGAACTTTCAATTTTCAACTTTTTGCTGACTGTCAAAATTTTTCTTAATATAACTTTTCTTTATGGAAAATTTTTTATAACAAAGAGTGATATTTCTCATCGTTTTAGATCCAGAACTCTGATCGAAACTATTGAAATTTGCAATTTTTCAATGTGTTTAGGTCATCATCAGATTTTTGCAAAATTTAAAACTTAATCTAACTTTCTTTCTGTTCGCTTAATGGAAAAACTTCATGCAAAACAGGTATATATCCATTGACCTCTATTCAGCACTCCGGCCAGGATTACTGGAACTTTCAATTTTCAACTTTTTGCTGACTGTGAAAATTTTGCTTAATATAACTTTTCTTTAGGGAAAACTTTTTATAAGAAAGAGTTATATTTCTCATCGTTTTAGATCCAGAACTCTGATCGAAACTACTGAAATTTACAATTTTTCAATGTGTTTAGGTCATCGTCAGATTTTTGCAAAGTTGAAAAGCTATTATAACTTTGTTTCTGTTGACTTTATGAAACAACTTCGTCCAAAACAATTATAGACTCCATTGATCTCTATCCAGAACTACGCCCAGAACTACTGGAACTTTCAATTTTCAACTTTTTGCAGATTTTGTCAAAGTTTTGCTTAATACGACTTTTTTTCTATTAACTTTAGGGAAACATTTTATAACTAAAAGTTGTAAATCTCGTCGTTGTCGTTCCAAAACTCTGATAAAAACTAATGGAACTTTCAATTTTTCATTTTTTTAGGACATTGTCAGATTTTTGCAAAATTTAAAAGTTTATGTAACTTTTTACTGTTGATTTTAGAGGAAAATTTTATTGGAATAATTTGCGTGTCTTGCGGTTTTAGATCTAGAACTCACACTAGAACTAATGGGGCTTTCAGTTTTTTACGTTTTATATGATAGGAATTTAAGTTTTGCTATTTTTTTTTCGTTATTAATATCAGAATTCTCTCGAAAAGTATGAAGTACTCTTTATTACATGTACTGCTATGGGTAACTTATTCCAGAACTAATTTATTTTAATGTTGGGTGTGGTGCGAGGTTAGCGCCTTTTTTATAGTTAATGGCCGGAACTTTTTTAAAAACTATAAAGTACTTCAGTTCTAAATTAAAATATGCCAGAACTCTTATAAGAACTATTGAGTACTATCATCGCGGTGCTAATTTCACAGATATGTGCAATTTTCTTAAAAATATATTGCATCTTTGTTAGTTATATTAAGAAACTGTTTTTATTGTAAGTAATGGAATTATCTTGCCATATCGTGTAAAAATCTCACGGGCAATTCTTCTTTTGATTGTTGATTAATTGTACACTAATTCCCGTTATAGCATTGTTTAACAGTTTTTTTAGTGCAGAATTAAAATGTTGCTCACTGATTTCAAAAACAAATTTTATTGGAAACTAGACAGCGGTTTGTGTAAATTGGACAGCGTAATCAGTAACTGCCATCTGTATCCACATGTGTACCGAGGACAGTATCTGTCTTACTCACACGTATTGTGGAATAGGTTAGCTTTACTCCTTTGAAGTTGTTTGGTGTTATCGACCGTAAGTGATGAATAAAATTTCTGCAAATCTTGTGGACGTGCCGTTATAGAAGGGATAACTTTCATATTCGTTATTTGGAATAAAGAATAAAATTTACATCAGTTTCGTTTTCGTAATAAAATGACGATTGTATAAACTATATACTGGTAAATTTAACTTACGATGGTAGGACGCCTTCCTATAACCTCTTTGAATAATTTTTTCTCCATAATAAACATTTGCTACCTTTTTTATTGTGATTATTGTTAAGTAAATAATATTAACTTATATTTTTTGAGGTTTTAATTAAACTAAAGTTCGTTTGTACAGCATCATATAGAATTATAGTCTTCTTTATAAAACTTTGATTTCATTTTACTTCAACGGTTAGATTTGTTTTAAGCGGTGTTCCCTCTATCACCATGAAAGGTAACTAAATTCACATAAGAATTTCTGAAAATATTATTTCTAGCGTTTTTTTCAATACTTGTTACTTTTACAAATGCTATATATTATACAGAGTGTTACGTTAGAATTTTTATTGCAATTGAAGCTCCGACGATTAGAAGTTCGTAATTTATGTCAAATTTCATTCATTTGTTAATTTAAATGAATCTAAAAATATTTTGCTAACTTAGACATGTTAAATTAACGGCTGTTCTGACTGTATTATTTAATTTCTCTAATTAGGAAATAGTACATTTGATTCTTTTGGTCATTTAAAATCTGATAAGAAGTGAACAATTATCTATTGTGGACTACTCATTTTGTGTTAGACGTTTTGGATCTAACGTAACAACTTTTATATCATTGAAGAGCTTTTCGGTTTCGATAACATATTTTGCCCTAATTTTCTCATTTATTGTAGCGCCCTGAATAATATAAAGTTGTTCGTTGTTGATGATATTAAATGAGTTTTATTAGCAGAAATGTTTTAACGTTGTTACTTTAATCAAAATATTGGTTAATTTAAGTCTTGAAAAAGTCAAAATCATTTGTAACACTTTTGGAAATAGAATTGAAGCTGTTTGCAGTATTCTTTGTTGTGTAAAGAAAAGGTATAGTCATATTTAAATCAAGATATCTGTTAGATTATATCCCGAAAAAGGCAATGGCATTTAAGATAAATTAATTAATCGCGATTTCGAGACAGATAAAAATTTAAAACTAGTCTATAAGTAATTTGTTAAGTGGTTGATAAATTTCCGAATGGAAATAAATGTTTTTGTTTTTAACTAGCGTTACGTTTTCTTGTAAGCTATTCTACTAAATACAGTTAAGGACTTGAAAGCAGACAGATACTTATTTATTTGGAGTATGTAAATAGGTTTGAGAATACATTCGACTGGCACCCTTACACAAATTAATTTTTTCTTCCTACTTAGTGATTAGCACTGGGCCACTCTACCGAACTTCATCAACTGAACTAACTTGGCAAACTAAAGGTATTTAATTATCGCCGTTAATATTAGATATATTTTATTTATGTAAGGATACCAAACAGTAACGTCGCATATGGAATTGCATTTCGAAATGCTGCCACGTGCCCCACATTCACTCGACTTGGTTCCTTCTGAATATTTCTTATTTCTAGCCAAGAGGTATAGATTTGCTGGTAAGACATTTTCCTCTAATGAAGGAATGATTACCGAAGTAGACGCGTATTTTGCAGACTGTGATCAATCTTATTTTACAGCAGATATTAAACCACTTGAATACGTTGGAATAAGTGTTTTTAATTGGAGCGAGACTATGCTGAAAGATAAAATATTTTCTCTTCGCAAAAGCAACTTATTGTTTCAGTTTTACTTGACTTATTGAGCTACTGTCGTATTTAACAAAATCACGAATCAGTTACCAAACAGCCTTCTTAGAAATATAACTAAAATGTGCCAGGAACTAGTTCATAATACGTTAAATATATACAGTATGTTTCTATTAATATTGGCGAGACAGCAATAAAAAAACACGATCAATGGAAACCATTGATGTTTGAAGACACGTCTTAGATCATTAGGTATAATATTTGTCCATAAGGCAAACGCCAATTTAAGAGTAACTGCATCCATTTAACTGTACTGTCAGATATAGAAACGTAGTGGAATTTATTTTTACCGAACAATTTTATTGAAATACAAAACAAAAGATATTGTTATAATAGACGTACTCATTTCTTCTAATTTTCCGATATGTAATTTAAAACAACTGCAGCAATTGCTTCCATTTCTTCAGAAATTACATTCTTCAATTGCTGGAGGTACGTGTATTATTCTGATAAACAAGATTTTTTTGATGAGAAATCAGCAAGGTATTAATAACGATAACACCTAAAGAATGCGAGGGCCATAAACTGTGATAATTATTCTATCATCGCAAAATAACCCTGAGTAGTTAATTGTCAAGAAGTTGCTCAAAAAACGGTGTCGACATGTGATGAATATAAAAATTTGCATTTTCGTTTTCTTCAAAGGAAGTGAAGAAAATTCATCTCAGTGAAATTGCGACCCAGAGCTCTACTATACTGGAGCTTCAATGTATGTTTGTGGGTTGTCTGCTGATCAAATACTTTAAGGGCCTGGTCGCTGTAAAACTTGACGTCAAAACTGCCATTGTTGTGTAAATTGTAGAGAAGCCGTTCATAAAAATTTATTTAACGAATAATGTCTTTTGGTAATATTTGATAACATTATAACGTTCACAAGTCAAATTCAAAGTGGGATACAATTCAAATCCGTCGCAAAATGTAAAATCGTTAAAGCTTCACTCAGTCTGTTTTATCAGTGATCATGTATTCAGGTAATTTATGTAATCAGCGGCAGAAAATAATCAAAGCAGGACGACGGTGAGAATGTTTTGTTGAGCACGCACGTAGATATTTAGGCCAAAATCAAATGGGATCCAACAGCCAACCGATTGTGAAGTTAGTAGTACATATGTATTAAGCCCTGGTCGACAAGGAACATCTTGAGCACTTGAAGCATGTTTCCACTAAAGTTAAATTGCCGACAGCTGGAAGAAGTTATCATATCAAAATTAAACAAATATCTGCCAATAACAAATATAGAAGGTATATATATATATATATATATATATATATATATATATATA
>JAHWXV010308082.1:0-11642 GCA_024586415.1 Phrixothrix hirtus
AGTTTTCGAAACGTTTAATTTTATTAAAGTTACACAGTTTTAACCCAAATATTGTTTTAATTATGAATAATAACTGTGAAAGTTTCCATAAATATTTATTTTAAACAACTTTCTGATTATTTTTAAATGTTTTATTATTACAAACTAATTTTTGTGGCGGTTTAATTTCATTGTTACCAAAAACAGTTGTTTGATAGATACCATTTTGAATACATTATATTATTGAACATGGAAACCTTTTTAAATAACTTTCACTTTTAAAAACGTTTTCATTGCTTTAAGCCGCTTTATCATCATATTAAATTATTCTTAGGAAATATCTTCATATTGCTACTATTTTCAATCAATTGTTTATGTGTAATTTAAATTTTGGGAAAATAATGCAAAATCTAAATAGTAAATAAATTTCATACAAGTTTGATATAATTTGTATAGAGGAATAAATATCTGTCCATACAACTTATTGTGGATTAAATAAAATTTAATATTACATACATCTGGTAAAACTAAAACATATGTAAATTTTAGATATTTATCAAATACGTTTTATAATAATTAATTCTTAAATAATTTATAATTAATGAGTAACATTGTTAATAAAAGCAAATTTAGATGACAAACACATTCTACTACTTTTCATTAAAACGGCTGACGACCTTACACTCGAAAAAGTTCATAAATAAGTAAATGTAATAACTATATTTGTAAACATAAATAAAGTAATATTCATGTTTTTAATTATGTGCCAGGCCTGCATCTATGATCAATTTTTTCGCGAAAATTTAAAACAACATTTTTTAATTAGATTAAAAATGTTTGTAGATATGTTCATTAAGGGCCTTGATACACGTGTGTTAATAATACGCTTATTTCCTGGGCTCCCTGTATTTTATTATAAATCATTGAAAGTATTTAAAAGGAAAACAGTCGCTATTATAATTTAAAAATAAAAGACTATATGTACCATTTATAGGTAATTCTGAATAACATTAGGATTTCTAAAATGCAATTTCACACACGTGATGAAAATACAGCATTACAAATAATATACATTGAAAACAAAGATTGCTTTCCTTTCAGTACACGGCGGCCCTAAATATGCTAAATGCAAAGGTGTTAAAAGTTTTAAGATACTTCGAATTAATTATCTCAACTTTCTTTCATAATTCAAGCCCAAACACCTAAATTGCATTTTTTGTTTAAAAATTTTCTGAAACTTGGATCATTTCAAGTTATATTACGGATAAATACCTGCAATGATATTAAACAACGATTTAAAGCCTTAACTAGTTAATCCGTAAAGTTACCCGGCGTTAGCCTTCCAAATCCCCTAATCCCAGTTCGAAGTTGGTTTTACTCAAAAGGTAGAACGTATAGTTGGATCATAAACCCTTTATTTTCTCTATTTAGAAAATAAACTTCAGCGCAGAATTTATAGTGAAATTAAATTTTATTCTAACGATTCAGGTAATTTGTAGTAAATTTTGTGCAGCATACGAGCACATAGATATTAAACTTGTTCAATGAGTGGATAAGTTTAGGGAGTATAAAATAGTAACGAAATATCGATTTTATTTAAAATTGAATTTATGTTTTACCTTGTAAAGGTATTCGATTAGTTTTAAAGTTGTCCTGCCGCATTTAAGCTTTTTATTACTAAAGTAAATCATTTTAATTTCTTAAAGACGATATCCTAAAAACAAGATAAAGCACATCCTCAAAAATTCATTGTCATTTGTCACGAATTAAAATTAATTACGTTTGCGCTCTTTTGTGGTGACTCATTTTTAATCCTATTATTTCCTTAAATGGTATACATTGATTACATTAAAAGTATAAAAAGGTATAATTAAAATAATTTGTTTGTACAACTTTCTAATTAAACTAATTAAAGGAATTTTAAATTGCCTTTAGTGTTACTAGGTGTTTTAATTTAAAACTAATCACTGGAATATTCACTTTATTGTAATTCTTTGTAAGACACTCTTCTTTGTTTAATATCATTGTAATACCCTGTATACTGTTCTGGCCAGGTTTCGTTTACTTAAATACTTCGGATTTACATTATTTTAATATTTTTGACTCTCCTGGTATATTCGTTTTATTTAATTATTTCATTAGTTATTTTGTTTTCGTATTTCTATTTAAATTTGATGTATATTTCCTAAAAACATTTGGATTTCAAAATTTTGTTTCTATTAACAATGAATATACTGTCTAAAAATATAATTATCATAGCCCACAGTTAAAGTTGCTGCAGTTTTTTGAGTTTAGAATAACAACTGTAATTCCTAAAATCATATTCAACCACACATTAAATTTAATGAAGTGTTTTCCCTACGTCGTGTCGGTTTGCCCTGATTATTAAGCTTGTGCCGTAAGTGCGAAAGGATGGCTATCTAGTTAAAAATAAAATTTCAAAGTTATTGTAGAACATTTTTATTCAGAAAACGGAAAATTTCCCCTCATCTTCGTTTGGTAGCAAAGAATCCTGTAAGAAAAGATATTATCAGAACCAGTATTGGACCGCAACCCACTTACAGGTCTCCTATCTTGTTTCAAAGATCTATGTTACACTAGCAGCGTCCCTTAAACCTCCTGCAGTTCTAATTAAATACTTGCATTAAACGTTGGACCATCCAAAAATGACGGATTTTTATGTAGTCCAATAAATTTTCAATATTTGTATCAGTAATTGCTACTAAAATTTTATATTTAATTATTGAGATTATAAAAATGTTCATATAGACTTACCAGCTCGATTTAAACTATTTAAATAGTACTCTCCTTTACAGTTAATAAATAATTTTTATTATTATATTCTGAATACTTCTAAGGAAAATTTTAAACCAAATGAGTCTCTACAACACTGCAGTATTGACATTCCTTATCAGCCAAGAACTGCTTCACGGAGACAATGATGTGGTCTAAGGCATCTTTCCAATGCAACATCTTCCCTTTGTTTTTCAAAACTCTATCGCCTCTTGATCCCTAATCTACCATATTTACACTTGAATTCGACAAGTGTGACTTTGGAAAAAATAATCTAGAGATTTCCATTTCAAACGAAACATTAAAACTGAAAAATCTGACGGTGTTCGATTCAGGAAACCTTTAAATACGACATTCTACCCATAACTATCGACACGACGAGTCTCATCACCATATTATAATAAAAAATCTTTCTCAGATTTTAAAAGAATACCTGGGGCAAATTGAATAGTAGGACTGTCATCGCTTTGGTCACTTACGTCACAGGCGATTACAAGAAAATTTAAAATTAGTTGTTTGCTATTTTCAAAATTTTTGCCGTCTATCTGAGCACACAGAAATTATATTTTTCTATAAACGTTTATATAAGAACTGTATTATTAATGTTAATATAGAAACAAAGTAATAAACATTTAATAAGCTTAAATAAGCTAAGTGTTAGATGACACTTGACGTACTGAGTGTGTTTATAATGGCCGAGGGACAACTTGATTTGTATAAGTTGCTTTCATTGCAGCCTGTAGTTAGAGAGTATACTTAATAATACCAATAAAACAGTTGTCTGCCAGTTTACGTGGAGCTGTCTTAGGCACAGACGTTTTCTAGATCAGTTTAAAGCGAGTACGCGATTTGCATCGTCGGCCACTTACTTGTAGAGTAGGTTGGTCAGGTGCAATTAATCATAGTGTATAATAGTGTATCAAGTGCTAAGTCATGGCGAGCGAGCCACAAACCAATACTGTGGCCTGCAAGTCAGCCACAGACCGTCACCCACCGTATACAGACCTAGAGCAGGAGCTGCTTATTGATTAAAATCTGGATAAAATAAACAAATAACTGAAGACGCTGCAAAAAGCCGCAGTCAGACACGCGAAAGAAAAGTTTAAAATAAGAAAAGCTAATCCTAAACACCCAAGTGCTGATAGTGATAAGAGACGTAACAAAAGAAGAAAGGCTAGATCAATCGAACATTCAGATAGCGAAGCAGAATCGCAAAATTTGGATTCGACGCCTAGCCGCGTTAGCGGAACGCAAAACACCAAATAAGAGGGCATTGAAAGCCTAAATCAAACCCAAACTGACGGTAACATCACCATCATCATACTAGAAAAAGTGTCTCCTAGTCAGGGAATTGAGCAAAAGTCCCCGCCTCCAACTGTAGTGTGCGACGCAAATAAGGTCACGAAAGTTAAAAACGCGGCGGAAATTAATAATGTTAATGTCAAGAAAGCGAATTTGTGCAACAAAAGTATCAAATTCTTTACCGAAAGACAGGAAGACTTCAGAAAATTAAAGAAGATACTAGACGGCATGTTGGTTCCATACCACACTTATCAGTTAAAAGGGGGAAAGAATTAAAATTGGTAATTAGCAGTATCCCGGAGAACATCCCGGACGAAGATACTAAAGATGACCTGAGAGGCCCTAGAAGTTAATTCGGTTAAAAGGTTTGGAAACAGAACCAAAAAGTTCCCATTAGTGTTAATAAATGCTCCCAAAAGCGACAAAGGAAAAGACATTTTCCAATTGGAGGAAGTGCTACGACTAAAAGTTAAGGTTGAACCCAAAAGAATACGAATTTTTCCGTTGGCAACTTGATGGTCACGTTTCATATCGATCCACGACAGAGTACCAATGCATGAAATTTGCAAAGGCTCGTCCCACGTTCTAGTACAAAAGGGGCAAAGAAACCCCAGTCAGTCACTGTAACTGAGGTGGAGATCACCTCGCTTACGCAAAAGTTGCCTTGAAAACCCAACAAATAAAAATGAAAAGGTCCGTGAAGTCGCGAGCCAAAGAGTCAAATAAGCAGACAGGAAAAAAGGCGTCACCTATGCCAAAGAGCAAAGACAACCGCAGCAGTGGAAGAGTAAAACAACTACAAAGCACCTGGTAACCTAGAGATGCTCCTTGAAAAGCTATTATTGAAGATACTACCCACTATACTTGAGAATACCGACATATGAATCAAATAAAAATTTTGGTAGCAACCTGAAACTCCAGCGGCGTTAAAAACAAACACTTTGAACTAGAAACTTTTATGAAACAGGAGGACATTTCTATAATATTTCTCTGTGAAACTCACTTAAAGCCACGTAAGAGTTTTTCGCTATCAGGCTATGGAATCTGCTAAAAGTACAGGCGCGGAAGCAAAGGCGGAGGCGTAGCCGTTGCCTGCAAAAATAACTTCAGCGTGTTATCCTTAATACACATGAACTCTGCCATCGAGGCGGTTGGAAGAATATAGTTTCATAGCGATATATAACCGCCCAAAGAAGAGCCCAGAAGTGAATGACTTGCAGGCTTTATTACAACTCGGCCCGACAAGCATAGGCGGCGACCTCACTTCTAAACACGAATCGTGGGAAAGCAACTCCTGCAACAAAAACGGCAGAAATCTCGCAGCCTTCATGCGAAACTACAACTTGAAAGCTTTCGGGCCGGTAGATGCCACTATAATTCACCACGCGGCTAGAGGGGACGTACTATACATTTTTCAAGTCACAAAATAAAAATATCAGACAACGTCCAAATCTTACACCAGCTTAATTCAGAACATTTTCCAGTCGTTTTAACCCTAGGCACCTCAGAATGCGCTCGTGCTGAGCGCTTAAGAACAGAAACCCAGTGGATGAAATTTTCTTACAGGATATCCGGATACTCAATTTCGCGGGATATAAGTAACATAGAAGAACTAGAAACAGTAGCAAAAATTTAACAGAAATATACATGAAAAATTGAAAGAATCACAAAAAAACAATAAAATAACTCACGCTAACAAATGGGGACCAAAAATCGAAGAAAACGAAGTCGTCAAGCAAACAAGTCCTGCAAAAAAAGTGGGAGCATTCCAAACAATCCAACAACAAGGCTAAATTCGTAAAATTACAAAAAAAGACAGACCCTATCATTCAAAATAGGAAGGATAAGGATTGGTAATACCTACTAGACAAGATTATTGAAGATCCACAACCGCAATATAAAACGTGGAAAGTCATTAAAAACATGAGAACGATAAATCCGAAAATACGCCAATTAAATATAGAAACAAAGTTCTCTTTAACAATAAAGACAAAGTAGAAGTCGTCGCAGAAGCTTTAGTGTCCCAGTGCTCCAACGAAATGCCGATCTCAACAGATATAGTGAGCAAAGTTGAATTCTCGATAATCAAGCTAAACAATAATGCTAGTGATAACGCGTCAACTATCAACAAAGAACGGGTAGTGGAAATAATCAAGCGGATTCACGTTAACAAAGCGCCATGCGCTGACGGATTCCTAACCGGGCTTTTAAAGCTATGACAGAAAAGATGTTGACCGAATTAACGGATATTATTTGCTAAAACTGGGCCTTACCCTAGGTGCCGGCGCAATGCTGTAATTATTATAATCCAAAAAAAGGCAAAGATCCTACGATTTGGGAATCGTTGCTGGGACAACAGAAGGCCAATTAGCCTTCCCAAGATGCTGGCGAAAATCATAGATTTTTATCAAAAACGTCCTACAAAAAGAAGTGAACGTAAAACAGCAAGTTAATTCGACTTCCGCTCCCAACTTTCGGTGATATAGCAGGCAGCTCACCTCAACAATATGGTGAGGAAAGCCGAACCAAAAAAGCAATGAATTGTAGCAGTCTTCCTCGACATTGAAAAAACATATCGTAAGATTTGGAGAAATGCGGTCACACACAAAGTAATACAAATAGGAATTCTAACCTACCTCTATAAGGTAATAATATGTTTTATAGAAAACAGTCCTACCATGACAAATTTGGCAACGACTTGTCAAACAAAAGATACGCGAGGAAAATCCTCCTGCAAAGATCTCCGCTTTCACCCATTTTATATAACCTATTCGTGAATGATATTTCCCAATTTAAAACCATACTTGGAACCAAGGTACCACAATTTTCGGATGATACAGCCGTGCGTGTTGCAGGACGCGGGATATTTATCGCAAAGGCAAGACTCCAGAGAGCACTAAACAATCTGCTAAGCTGCACCAAAGAATGCAGAATTGCCATTAGCATGAGCAAGACTAACGTAGCCCTGTTTTCTAAAAAAATGAGCAAAATTGAATACATAAAGACGATGGCCCAAATAACTATAATCTAAAGACACTTATCTAGGTATGACTTTTGTTCAAAAATTATAATGGATACGATATGCCGTCAGAATAAGGGGCATAGCAGCGATTTTAGCACGAAAATTATTCGCCGCGCTGAATCAACTCAACTCTCTCCCGCTAAAAACCAGGAAATACATCCTTGAAACCACAATTCAAGCTTCCTTATGCTACGGAGAAGAATTATAGTGCAACTCCCTTAACACTGCAAAAGAAAGGCTTATAGAACGATAACTGGAGCGCTACGGTACGTCAGCAACACCGAATTAAGAAGGGACTTGGAAATAAAGGACCTGACGCTATGCGCGACTAAGAGAAAGGACAGCATGATCCAATGGTTACAGCTTCATAATTCAAACAAAATACAAGATATAGCAAGGCAGATGGCCTAAGCTAGGGCGCCGCTCACCAGCTACTTGACCCCACACGAGAGCGGCGCAGGTGAAGCGCGAATATATAGGATAAGTGCTTAAATACGAAAGATGGATGAAAATGAAAAAAATCTGTCTCTCTGCGTATTAATATTGCTTATTATAGTTATGAAATGTAGAATGTGATAATTTGTTAACTTAAAGAAGCTGAAAGTAACACTACAGTAATGTTTTGAGCTAATTACGAGGATGTGGTTATCTTTAGGTGTATAACAAATGGTTAGGCGAGCTGCAAAACTAAATAACTTTATACCTACCTTAACAGAATATTACAGACCTAAAGATGGCCTCCGCAGTAAAATTAATTAAACTTTAATATAATGTTACCTTCAATTTCCTTAACTTAAACTATCAACGCAATTTTAATACGTAGGCAGACAACCATTTTATTAATTGATTTGTTTATCAACCTATAATAGGACCCACAATAAGTTACCCAATGCTTCCATACAGCTATCCTTGAACTAAGGTAGCATTTCCTCTCCAATATATTTATCTATTCTTACAAAACTGGCTAAGCTCAATTAGGTTGCACGGGGATATTCCCGTATGATTCCTTTAACTTAATCGCATAAGTATTTGTAAAAGAAATACAAGTTAGTAAATAAGAATAATCCTTAGGTTTAATAATAAACAATAGAAAACACACTACCACACACTATTACGCAACACATGATTACATAAATAAGTACACCCCCAATTACGTGTTATATAAGCACCAAGGATAGACTTTCGTGCTTATCAAAGCTTATATATGAGTTTATATAAAGACGTTAAAAGAAGTAGGTGATGTATTAAATAAATTAAAAGTCGGTTTTTGACATATCGAGTTAATGAATATTACTATCCTTGTAATTAATGAATACGATTGTAGGTTAGAATATCTACGGGATGTTTAGGAGACGGTTAAGTATAACTGAACCATTGACAACGACTCGGAGCAGTCTAGCTATTGTTTGATAACTTGTAAATAAAGTTTATATCTCAAGATTTTCTTTTTGCGTATAATTTGATACCCTTAGATTCCAATTATATTCATTATAATTAATGCAGTAATATTTGATAAATTTATTTTGTACCATTTCGATCTTATTAATACCGAATAAAGTATTGTTACAATATCTCGTAAATCTGAACGTAATTGTAACTACACAAAATTTAAGAACATTTACGACAGGTCTCTGATTAGCAAGTTTGATTCTACGCCTGATGGATACAGTGAAAACTTGATCGATTTTGGTAAACTTTTCGACAAAGAAAAATTTAAAAACATGCCTTCTTCTCGGATAAGGAGATAAAGTCATAGGTCCCATGTTATATATCCAATATATCCAAAAACGAATTTTCAAATTTTAAATACCCCCATTCTATACATATACGACCTAAAAGAAATTATACGTACATATACACAGGGAGTACTCAAATGAATACACACAAATTATATCCAACTATTTACAAGTCAAGGTAAGACCGTGACAAATCCCTCCTTAGTAAAACTGATAACCGAGGAAAACGATTGCACGAGTTTTACCCGCAAAGTTCCTATTAACTAAGCTAAGGTCAAAGAAGACCTTAAGTTCAACTCGTAGTTGACGCTATCAAACGTCGAAATTGTGAAGAACACTAAGACAAACCCAAAAGTAAAAATCTAACTTGAATTAAGAACCATCGACAACAACACGTCGCAGTTGTGAGAGAACCCAAAGAAAAAGATACTATAGAAAAGCCACAAGTGAAATTCTCATTAATAACCAAAGATCTCGTGTGAGTTCAAAAATGGATTAACCATAACCAGTAAGAAAGGTTTCAACACGTACAAGTGATTTGTAAAGAAATATCATACAAAAGAAACTCGAAATAATGTCCCACAATACCAACGAAAAGACAACACAACTTCATAGTACAGTAAGGTAGTAGAGCTTGAATCAAGAGCAACTGTTCAGTCTACAATAGCACTAACACAAAAACAAAATTCAAAGCATAGGAATTGGTCATGATTCTTCATACCCCCAACCCAAACATAAAGAAAAAACTTCATTAAGAAAAGTTCCAAAAGTAAGAGCAAGCAACGAAGGTATAAGATCACTAACTAAACGAGTAGTATCAAAGAAATAGGAGAAACCTAAAAC
This sequence comes from Phrixothrix hirtus, assembly GCA_024586415.1. Taxonomy (NCBI): domain Eukaryota; kingdom Metazoa; phylum Arthropoda; class Insecta; order Coleoptera; family Phengodidae; genus Phrixothrix; species Phrixothrix hirtus. Next base: position 9,676 of record JAHWXV010308082.1, read on the forward strand.
CAAAGGTAAGTCTAATCAGATACATAACTCTTAAGTGTAGTAAGTTAGTAAAAATATTTAATCTAGATACTAGACCGTGAACTGATCAAAAAAAAACAATTAAGAACTCGGTGAATTTATCGTGAAGCGACAATTCTTTTCTAAAACGTCTCCTCTGATAAACAAAATCTAAAATCTAAACAAGAATATCTACAACCTAAGAAATGCAGGAGAAGTAAATAAAAAGCAACTAAAAAGGAGCGAAAGAATAATCGAAATCAAAACCTAAAGCTAAAGTAAGACAATATTAATCTTAAAGGTGAGAGTAGAAAGAATCTGCTAGTAGAGCCATAAAGCAAATAAAAGAAAAAGTAGAATAGTCAAATCAAGAAAAGAAAGAAGTCAATCAAAGAAGGTCAAACTGAAAGAAAGTAAAAGAAGAAAAAGAAAACTCTAATCGAAACAAGAAATTATTCACAATACCAAACACAGGCCGTCAGATCCTAAATAATTATTTTCAAAGTTAAAGAAATTTACCCCAAGAAAAAAAATATTGAATTGATTCTACAACAGATGTATCCGAGTTAATCAACAAGGACAGAACGAGGAAAGATAATATAACTCAGTGGCAACGAAGTAGCGATAGAAAACCGGAATAAGTTAGAGATCAGAAGTAAGTCTATATAACCACTAACTTCACAGTGTAGGAAGATGGTAAAAAACATAAAGAACGCTAGAAATAAGAATAAACGATGTCCCAACAGATACGAGAAAAAGTAAAGCAGACATCGAAAAGGTTCAAGAAATAAAGAAGAAAATGTGATGTTTGGCACTTTAAAAATCGAGATTGACCGTGTAACTTATACAGATTTGGCAAAATTCGAGTACACGCGGCGAAATGACCATACTAAGCCAAGAGCGTCAAAGGAGTTTCCGCATCCCGATGCCTCATTCCCAAAAAAACACAAAAGGGAACTTACAAAGCGAGTTGTTATAGCTGTCGCCGCTTTTAATTTACTCAATATCGCACGCATGTAGGCATAGATAGAAAATTAGCCCTTTCAATATTTTGTAAACCACATTGATTCTTTTGGTCCCAATGTTCTTTAACGCTCTACTTTTCCCTATGTGATTTAGTAGTACGTTGACAATTTTTGAACGTGACCTGCTGTTTAACACGTTGACTGGTGACGCCGCACATGCGCACCCTCTGAGCCATGTGCTGAGGGCGCTCATGTGCGGCCTGTTGCAACCGTGGACTCTGTTTGCCAGTATTCTCTTAGCATATATTAGATGTTTACGTTTTTGAGGTTAGCACATAGTAAAGGTGTGATTCAACACGTGTGTGTGTTAGGTTCGGAATCCGTAGTTTTCAACTGTTTTTGGGGGCGACTGCTTAGAATAAGTAATGGCCTCTAATAGTGGTACAGTGGCAGATCCTTCAGTGCCAAAAAAACGCAAATGTATGCCCAGAGACCCCCAAACGTTAACGCAGGAAGAGTTGGAATTAGCTTTATCAGCTTCTGATACGGAGTGGCACGATAGTGAAGAGGAATTCGCTTCCGAGGATTCAAATAAATCATCGGATGATGGTGATAATATTTTCTATTGTGCCTACCATGATTTAATAATTCTTTACAGATATTGAGAATATTCGACGCTATGTGTCACAAAGTTTTCATCAAGTGGCGGAGGGTGAAAATGAGGAAGTTTTGACGAGTGAGACAAACTATGCCGACGCAGAGATATCAGGCGTTGAAAATGAAAACGTAAGTGATGGTAATGAGTGGATGGATGATTGTACCGGAATGCGGCTAAAACCATTTCTGAAAACAAGCGGATTGTTAATAAACATGGACGCAACCGCCAGCCCTTATGATTACTTCCATTTATTGTTAGATGATGAACTTCTAAATTTGATAACCGACGAAACGAATCGGTATGCTGAATCTCTGTTTCTCTCTGCTAGTACAATGAATCATTCTCGA
>JAHWXV010308114.1:0-10354 GCA_024586415.1 Phrixothrix hirtus
TAATTTCTTATAACAGAAACATGTTTGCCGCTTACCTCAGAATGACCTTCAATGCGGTTAGCTACGAATTAACACATCGACAACAGTTATTTGCATCTTTATCAAAATCTTTCACTTTCAATTGTAAGACAACTTTTAATAATTTGTTAAAACCAATTAACTTTTGTTGTTCAAATAATGTTAATACTTCTTATAATAAAGAAAATTTTCAAAATAGAGAAACTACAAGTATTTCCTAAACTGTAATATACACCGTCTCTTTCTCAAGGTTTGAACTGTATACTATTTCAATTGCGTTAAATGTTGTTCACCAATAACAAAGTTATAAACTTTTTAAAATAAGCATTCTGAGAACATGCCAAATTTGATAAACTGTAAAAATTACACAAAAATTGGCTTTGCCATTTTTGAGTAAACTGGTTTGAAAGTGAACAGCCAATACTTATTTTTTAATAGTAGTTATTTGGAGATTATGGATAGAAGACTAATGGGTCTGTAGGAATACAAGTCGTTTAGATTTATGTAATACTCTCCGCAATTTTTAATTACTTTGGCCAATAATTCTATCTTAATGTCGTATTAAATATATAAATTAACTTGACAATATCTTGTTTTGGAAGTTCTTTTAGTATTCTAGTCGTAATTTTGTCAATTCAATGTGATTTCTTAAAGTTTAATTTGTTTATTTCTTCTTTAATTTATTTAGGTGTCAGGTTTTATGAGTTCTGTATTTAGTATGTTGGTTGATAGATGTTCTGTTATTTCTTGGTTGGACACATCATTATTTGGGATAAATATGTCGGCAAGATAGTTTGCCTTTTTTTGCCTTTTGTCTTGGTTTTGGAGATAGCTTCCAAATTGAAGGATTCACTAGCTGCGCTTTTATTGCTGCTGTAACTAAACGTTATATATATACAGTTCGTCAGTGAAGCGTAAAAATTTAAAGCTCTGTAATTTATTTGACGTTTGGGCGAGGGCGCTAAAGTTAATGACAAATTGTCAGTCATTTAATGCCATTTAGTAAACATGGAACAGTGGTCAGGTGCTCATCGTGCTTTCTGTATCAAAGCGTTTTAAAAAAAATGGTGACTCCGCGACAACTCTGAGAAGGTTATTTCACAATCAGTACAAAATTCCGCGTCATGGGCGGGACGGTCTATTCACGCAATTAATTTGTGCGTACAAAAGTTTGAAGAAACTGGGTCTACTTTAAATTTAAAACATAAAGGAGCAGCAAGAAGTGTTAGAACGCCAGAAAACATTGATAGAGTTCGAACTGCCATAATACGTAGTCCAAAACGTCCTGAGACTAAACTTGCATTAGCATTGAATTTCAGTGAACTGTCGATACGGCGAATCTTACATAAGAACTATAAAATTCGAGTTTTCCAAGAACTAAAATAAGCTAGTTTGGTTAATTGCATGAATTTTTGTCAGGAAATGTAGCAGTGTTTCGATAGGGAAGAAAACTTAATCCACCATATGTTTATGTCAGATGAAGTCCATTTTCATCTTAACGGCTGTGTAAATAAACAGAATAGCCGCTATTGGAGCGCCGAAAACCCGCTTCAGCTACATGAGAAACCCTTGCATAGTCCTAAGGTGACAGTATGGTGCGCTCTTTCATAATCTGGCGTCATTGAACCATCCTTTTTTGAAGATGATCGAGGAAATGCTACAACCGTTACTGCAGTTCGTTACGCAAACATAGTCACAACATTTTTGAGGTAAGACCTCGTTAGATTTCTCTAGATTACGTGGTTCCAGCAAGACGGAGCTACCAGGCATACTGCTCGTATGTCTATTGGTGTTTTAAGGGAACTCTTTCCGAACAACTTCATATCTTGGCTAGCTAGATCGCCTGATTTGTCCATATGAGACTATTTTCTTTGGGGTTGGTTCAAGAGCAAGGTGTACGTTGAGCGACGGCGAACGTTAGAGGAACTAAAACTAAAAATTCAAGAAGTTGCACGTAGAGCGAGTAATGGAAAATTTTCGAATAAGACTACAAGAATGCGTAGATCGTAATGTACCCACCTGTCAAATATTATTTTCAAAAATTAAAATGGCCAGTCTAACTCAACAGAAAACTGTAAAAACATTAATGTTAAAATAAATACTTTTATAGTAGTTTTAAATCTTCCCGCTTCACTGACAGACCCTGTATAATTGTCGCATCACTTGATCTTTGAGTTTTACTCATGAAATGAATTGCTCTGCATTTCTTTTAATTTTGATTTAAGCGGTTGAATGTTTTTTTGTCCGCTGGAATGTAATTATGAAGTCATCTCTTCTTTGATTTTCTTTTGTCTGCTAGCAGTTTTTCGATTTTCACTGAAATGTTGATTTTGTGTATTTTAGTTTGGGGTTGTTTTCATTGCCTCTCTAATTAATTTTGAGTTTATTTATGTCAGTCTGGCGATTAACTCTTGAATAAATAATTAAACAACGGAACAACAAATTATGAATTTTATCAAAGGAATTGTGTACCTTTGTGCATATAATAATCTTGAGGTGACTTGCCGTTCGGCGATTCCTACTTATTGAGATTAAAAGTCTCCGTTTAACAAAAATAAATACAAATACACGAAGATGTTAAAAATAACTGTTTAACGTCATGCATAAGAATATTAAAAGAAATTTTAAGATCAAAATGTTAAATATAAAAATCAAATTAAGAATTAGAGTAACTAAAATAGATATTTTTAAAATAATAGAAGTATTTTTAAAATGTTGTAGATAAAATTCACAAGCCAACTATTTCAATAGAAAGTAACTAAATTAATTTACTGTGAATGTCTTTGTGAGTTTACTTTTAATAAATGAACTGACGTTTTATTTATTAATTTGGTCAATAATTACCAATGTTGATGTTAATATGGGTCGATTGTCGAAAGAGAACTACGTTTTCCTTCTTTATGAAATTGTGTATAACAGTATAATCAATTGTTACACTTTGAGTGGCGGATCTTGTCCCTCATACGTTCGTTGAAAAGAGTTGCCTCTAATACTTGGGTGTGGCAACTCTTGCCATTTAATTAACAAAATTTCAGTGTCTTGAAGCTCTGGCCAAATGCACAATTAATTTTACTACATGCACTGTCATAAGGCTGAAGCAAAAGGCAAAAGGCGCACTTTTAGAGATGTTGGTCACTTTTATATTTCGTTCACTGCTCTTTTGGCAGATTTCTTATTTTAGCAACTAAATTATGTACTATAAACTAATCATTCAAGGAAGCAAACTTCACTTATCTATTTCCTTTGAAGTTGTTATAAGCCATAGACTATTGACGTCACTAGCTTTGCTTTCTTAAAGGTTCTCTAAGAATTGAATTTATTAACATTAAATTTTATTTTACCTGCAATAGTTTTAGGATTTTTTTCCATGCAGTAATGTATCTAATTCATGGTGTTAGAAAGCCTGAAACCCTATAATGTGTGCCTACTATTACAGTCCTTTCCAACTACAAATTGGGTGCATAATGTTTGGAAGAAATCAATCTTCTTTAAGTCGTGACGAGGTGGACAGTAACACTACTGAAATTATTACCTCGTATGGTTTCATTTTAGCGATTATTCAAGAAGGTGAGTATGCGCATATTCTGCTAGTTCATAGCATTCTATTGTGCTTTTTATTACACCAACAGTTGGTGTGGTACAATTTGGGTTCAATATTTAGAAATACATTTTATCAGTAAAATAAGTTTGTTGACTAATAGTGTATTTATTAGGTGATATTTCAGAACGATTTTTCTATTATTTTTTCCCTATTAATATATTTAGCATGTTCAAAACCATACATTTTGTTGAATTAGTTAATTAAACATGTTTTTGAGCTCTTCTAAAAATTTACAGCGTATGTTACTGGTGTTATCGTTGCTTCCAACATTTTTTACAGTTTTTGCATAACCGAATCGTTGGTCTGGTAAGGCGCAGGTTTGTTGTTGTAGATTTTTTTGTAAAAGTGGTAGTAATATTCGCAGCTTCTGTAGCTCGCTAGGTGGGAGCCGCTGCATAAGACGCATGCAGCTGGAATGTCTTTATTTATTTTTACAACTCGCAATAGGCTTTTGTATGTCATACAATTGGTATCTAGTACATTTTACAATATCATTTTTCCCTTTTTTGGAGACTCAAGTTTGACTGCGATATTTCAGGGTTTCTGTATCTTATAAATCTCCTTGGTATTTTCAGCGGGCTCTAGATCAACAAAAGAATAAGTTCAGGGGGTCTTCAGTTTATCTTTGTTTAGCATTATTAATTCTTTAACATCATGGCCCATGCTGGATTATTGCGTAGTGCAGAATTTTATGACTATTGTGCGGTAAACCTGAGAATGTCTTATATTAACTAAACGTCCTTAAGTTTACTACAGTGCGGTTTATACAAGTTTTAAGTCTACGATATTTTAAGTGGGACTGTTATCCATAAGCGGCGGAGCAGAGGTTGTTTAAGTAAAGGTATTTAATCTTCTAGCAAATTTGGTGTAATTTACAAACTAACATATACACATATAAAAATATACAACTTAAATCAAGGTTTATGTAAAATTCATAGGTTTCAAAGGACCGCGACAAATTAGAAGCTTGTTACGGGGGAATTTGAGATTTGACTGCAAATAACTAGAATTTGATTTAAAACAAGATACAAACAATGAAATAAAAGACATAATTTGCTTACCTTAATCTGTGGCTTCTTTAACTTGCAATTAGTTGTAGGAAACACAAAGGAATTTAAGGTATTGGATAACTAGGAACGATAGAGGATATTTTTACTAACACTGCAAGAGTAGATTGTAAACGACAGATTTCTTGTTTTAAAACTGGAGGTTCAAAGTTGCACAATAATTGTGTTATTGAACACGACACGAAATGGGTTTATTTTATGTTGTAATTAATGCAATTGGGATTTAATATGTAATTCCATCGTTGGAAATAAATGACAGAAACGACATGAGGTGGTGTTACTGTCAACAGCTCAACAAGAATAGCCGGTTGCAGTTTGAAATGCAACGAAAGTGGGGGGTCGCGAATAGCGACATTCGGTAAGAACTAAAATACTATAATTTTTGGAAGCGTTCATGAAAAATGTACAAAATTAAAAATACGTAAATATACAAATAGATTCAAAATATAAATTAAATATACACAGCTGGCGCAAACAACTATCCTATATGCTCTTTCATCTTTTCGCTAATAGGTCTGGTGTATAATGTTATTTGTATTCGTGTATTTGGCTAGTTTTCTATACGTGCCTAGAATATTACTATTAATTTTTGCGATATTATTTACCATGCTTTGATTGGTACAATATATTGCTCTAGGAAATGGAGCGCTTCAGGATTGCGCATTTCATCTTTGCGCAGTGGTCCAATAATGAAAATGATGCCGGTTTACAATTCCATTATTATGAAAGCTGCTTTCATCACTTCACAGAATGTTATTTAAAAAACAAGAATTATCATGAATTTTAACTAGAATTTCTGCTGTAAATTGTAATCGTATCTCAGGATCTTCCGGCGTAAGACCTTGTACAAGGTCGATCTTGAATGGGTGGTACTGATACTCCTCCAATATTCTTTGTATTGATGTCTTGCTAATATTCATTAATGCTGAAACCTGACGGCCGGAAGCATGAAGATTGATCCCCATGTATGCTAAAATATCTATTGAGTTATCTTTACTCCGTACATTTCTTTGACGAACTCTTTGCTGTTTGCCATTAAGAAAAGTATCGCTTCTCAATTTTTCTTCAACTTCAGGAAATGTTGTGTGGGCTGGAGCGGTACGATTCGGAAATCATTCTCTATACAGAATTTGGGACTCTCTCCCATTTTTATGACATTCCCCATAAATTAACAACATGCCAACAAATTCGTTACACATAAATAACGTTGGCATTTTGCGGCTTAATGACACATAAATAAGTCGATCGAATAAATTCTATTGACTGTCAAATTTAATAAACAAACAATCCAAGACAACAATGTTTTTTTTCTAAAGCGTGTTTTTTAAAATTTTTCATTCAACATTTTTAGGTTTTATATCAATGAATTTTAAATAAAACAGATTTTTTTACTGTCATGGAAACGTGTTCCAGTGTTATGTTAACTCGAGTTAAAGAGCGTGCTGTTATCGAATTTTTAACTGCTGAAGAAGTGACTCTTACGTCGTTTAAAGGCTGTTTATTGGAACGATGCTATTGATAGGTCTATTGTAAATCGATGGGTCATAAAATTTCGTGGTTGCGAGCCTAGAAAAGCCATAATTGTTGATGAAACATGCAGCGGACGTCCGATCACTGCCACAGACGATAAACATTGCAAACTAGTGAACGATTTGATTCAAAATGTGTTAAGAGGCGGCCTGGCGCCATTAATGTTGCAACGTGACAACGCTCGTCCAAACACTTCACGCGCAACTGGAGAGGCTCTGCGAAACCTGAAGCTTGAACCGATTCCACATCTTCCTTATTCCCCCAATCTTGCGCCTTGCGATTCTTATTTCTTTCCTCTACTTAAGAGAGACCTCAAGGGTAATCATTACACCTCGGACGATGAGGTGATGGCAGCTGTCAAGTCCTGGATTCGAGAAAAGTCGGAAGAATTTTTCAGTGACGGAACGAATAGACTTGTTACACGTAGGGAGAAATGTGTTAGCCTTAACGGTGACTATGTTAAAAAAAATATACTATTTTGAAACTTAAGAATTGTACTTTAATATACTTTTCCCCTGATCTTGCTATTTGTTTTTGTTACCTCTCTAGACGCTTATCCAATTTCCTCCTTACTTCTCTCACTGAAGCCTTGCGTAACATTTCTCCATATAGTTCGTCGCAAGCGTTTCTAAATGTTCCAAGTTAACAGATGGTGTTTTGTAAACTTTATTTTTCAAAGAATGTGTGCACTAGATTTCAGCCTATCCTCGTAAATATAAATTACCAAATATTAAAACATTACCACATAAATTAATCAAATACACATAAATTGCTCATTAAAGATAAAGTTGACAACCTTAAAACAAAAGCAGACATAATGATTTCGGGAGCCATATAAACAGCGTTTAAACCGCTGAATGATTATCTTCGCCCATGCCCGTGTACAAAGTAAGATTTCCCACTAAATACCTTCCTGACGATTATCCATACATGCTGAGATAGCTCCAACGACGTCAACATGTTAGTTCACATCAAAGAACGGAGCATAATATTATATACCAGTAATACTTTTAACCTGATGTAAAGCTTTCTTGTGTTAGCGTTACCTTACGTAACCTCTTGAACATTAGGGTACAAGTTACCTGTGCAAGGTGGCAAAACATCCTTCTGAAAAGTCCACCCGCAGTAACAATTTTACAGCGAACTTTTCCGTGCCAGATCACGGTGAAACGTTTGTCGCAATATAAATAAGTAATACGATATATTTATACGTCGGCGCTGGATGGAGCAGCGGAGTAAAGATGGTGTGAAACCGTAACTTACTATTGCGATATATTACGTTTGCTGAAATTAATGAACGCCACCTGCTCTTGGGGATTTTTGCAATTTACAAGTTTAAGATGAAACATTCCGCATAAATTAATCCCTCCAGGTTCACGTTCCATGTAATTATTATTTTCTTTATTTATTGAGATAAAATTATTTTATGTTACCATGTATAATTTTATTCCAATTCATAGTTACAGTATTTCTATAAACTTCGATTACAATAACTGTAATAGTATTTACTCTATGGCTTATTGTATCTACATAATTGAAGTTATGTATTTTTAAATTATAGTATATTTTTTCTTTGATATAAATTTGATTCTTAAATTTTACAAACAACAAGCAAAAATTCCGAATGCCAAGACATCGTATTTTTAAGGCAGGGCCTGCGCTGAATATAAGATTACGAGCGAAGAGTGTGAAAAGAGGTATTTTACTCTCAGCTCTAGACCTTTGCGTACCGTGACGGTTCCAGATGTGAGTTGCTATGTTTCTTTTATTATCTTCGTCATAATGCGTAGAAGTCTGGGCTGGGTTGGTTCTTAAATTCACTTTTTATTTTTGTTGTTTTCGTTTAACTGGATCAGATTTTTTAGTTCTTTTTATGTTTTTGGGAAGGCAGCAGATCGTTCTGGGGAAGGGGGAGTTGGCTCTACGATCTGTAAATGCGTTCGCGCTTGTCTGTGGGTGTTTTAGGATTGTTTCCGTCCGTGTTGATCGAATATCAGTTATCTACACCTTGGTGACTTGTATTGGCATCACCGTCATCGTACAATTATTTTTATCTTACCTGAATTTCGTCTCGTGGCTTTTATTTGTTTTTGTAGCGGACACTAGGATAGTGTTGTTTGAATATCACGATCCTCTGTCAACTCGGAGTTTATGTTGTCACCGCTATGTTAAAAATCTGGGGACCGATCTAAATTGGCTTTTGCATTATTCATGACTTTTTGGCGTTCAAAATTGTTATAATAGTTTGATCATTTTATAACTACCTTAAAGATGGCATAGTGTTTCGTGGTTTGAAGCAATTCACTGTCTGTGTTAGTTAGCGAGTTATTTACTGCTGCCTCTTACGTGCTTTGGTAATTGTTCTGAGTGCAGATAAGTTGTGTACATGTTTAGCTGCCTGTTATTTACTACAAGGCCTCCTTTTTAATTATCCAGGAAAGATGCTTTTTCTTGAATATTCAATGCGGAGTATATGTTTCTGTGAAATTTCAGCTAGGAAATCTGGATTTGCCTGCTATTTTCGAATTCAGCTTCCGTTACCGTAATATTTGGGAATGGTTTCTCTCCAGTTTAACCTGATAACAACAATTGGTGATAGCCTCTGCTTAACGTCAAATCATTCCGAATTTATTGGTTGCTGTTTGGTAACAATGTAATATTTTTAAAGTTATTTAACTTCGATATTAATTCATGCATTTAATTGTGTAAATAACTAATTGTCTTCAACGATTGATTTGGAAAGAAGCTTTAATTATTGTACGCTGAGATAAGATTATTTCTTTTCCTGTTAATTAAATGATCAACTGTTATCTGTGTTTTTAGTTTATTTAAAAATACAAGCAACAATTTCGAACGACCTTGCTTATTCACTTTTATTTTATCTAACACCAATTAAATACTAACGCCCATTCAGCAACGTCATATGCAAGATTAACCATTATTTAGGTAAACTGGGCCACTCCTGAGAGATGCTTTCTTTATCATCCTGTTTGAGACTAGGATTGCACAAGAGAGGTTGAAAAGTAATAGGTCACCGCAATTGAATAAATGGCGATAATATTATTTATGGTCAGTAGAATTGGTATCAAAAAGGACGCAGCTAAATTTAGGTTGTCATTAAGTAACTAAATAAAGACAATAAATAAAATAATAGTTCTTGATCAAATCGGGAAAATATACTAGCGTAGTTTTTATGTTATCTACCTAACCATAAAAACAATACACTATCGCGATAATCTTCTTATGTCAAATTTCTATAATATTTTAGAGTATCATCTCGAAGTTCGGGTTCCAAATTCTCAACATTTGACATTTTTATATCAATTTAAGGCGGCGAAAATATGTGATTTAGAACTAAAACATGAAGCGTCATAAAATTTGCAAATAAAATTTGACTGCTTTAATCCCAAGATGAAGAATTTCTGTAGAATTATAACTAAGTATGAGATCTGGGTATACCACTGGAACTCTACCACGAAATAGGAGTCCATGCATTGGGTACACAAGGGTTCTGCACTACCCAAGGAGGCGAAGATGCAATTTTCTGCGGGGAAAGTGATGTCCGCAGTTTTCTGGGACGAAGAAAGAATTATCTTAGTTGAGTATATGCCAAAAGGGTCTAGAATAACACTAAGAATTTGAAAACGGCTATACGTAAAGTCGGCCTCACAGAAATGCTCAGAAAACTCTACTTCTGCATGACAACTGCAGAGTGCATAAAGCACGGATTGTTGAAGTACCACAAATTCGGCTTTAAGGAACTACAAGGTCCACATTACAGTCCCAGCCTCTCCCCGTGTGACTATTATCTCTTTTCAAACCCCAAAAGACACTTCAGAAGCATAGTCTTTTGATCCAATGACGACTAGAAAAACACTGTAAAGTCGTATTTTGCAGAATTACCAAAAAATTGTTTTCGAAGGTATAATGTTACTAGAGAAACGTTGGAGTAAGTGTGTTTGTTTTTTTTTTTGTAGCTGATGGTTCGGGATGCAGAAATTCCCTTGGCTCTCTTGGACTAGAACGGTCATATAGTCATTTCATCATACTGTAAGCGCGTCTGAAATTCTTGCAACATTTGATATTCATTTGGAAACACCCGGTATGTATATTTATATATATATATATATATATATAT
>JAHWXV010308196.1:0-10347 GCA_024586415.1 Phrixothrix hirtus
TGTCAATTTACTGACGGAGCTAATATCAGACTGGATCGAAGTTTTGATAACACAAGAGGAAACAAGTATCGTCCGGACAACCATTGTTGCTCTCACTGTATTATACTTATGTACCTATGTAAATATAAATAAAATAGGCACTTCAATATATTTATGTAGGAAAGCCATTCAAATAAAGACTATTATTATTATTATCGCCAAAATCAGTTTTTAAAACAGTGATAAACCCCTTTGCACTTTTCTTCAATCGACAATAAACTAGATCATTGCTCAAAAATGTTCACGATTTGAATCCAAGTTTTTTGTGCGTTTTGTTTGCTTTAAAATTATTATATACACCTATATACACCTTTTCTGTCGCAGTTGCTTGACAATATTAATGTTGAACATTACGAATTTTGTATGTAAATTGTCCTGCGAACTGCGACGTTGTCGCATCCCGAAATTCAAGCAGTATGCCTTGTATAATAATCTCTATTGAAAATTGTTATGCAAATAATATTCTAATAGTAACAGAAATAAAAGATAAAATAACGCAGTAAAAACATCAAAATACCTAAGCGTCATATATATAAAAAACACTGTGTTAAGGTATCATTAAACCTCCTTTATCAAGTATATAAATGCGATATTACTAAGAAAGTAAGTATGTTTTTGTTGAACATACCTTCCTTACGATTTGATTGATAGCTGATCCATCGATTTCTATTGTAAGCTACCGTATTTGAAAATTGTTAAAAAAAAGATGCTACTGATACAATTGAATAGCAACTTTTATATAGTCTAATTAAAAATATATATTATCTTGAGCATTTTCTGCTCCGCCGCCACCCATCTAACTGCTCTTATCAATCACCACCAAACGATTGTAACATAAGGAAACCTATCCTAGTTTGTTTTTCAATTTCAGAGTACCTTATTAAGTAATTTTTGAATTATCCTGAACAAAATAAGCCCGGTTATTTTTTCAAAGCTACCCTATATTTCAAATTACCTAAACAAAATGCATATTCTTCAATATGGTCACTCAAATAGCATAATCAAAGATATATTATTTTCAAATATTTTTTCAACGCTCATCCCATCAAACTCCTTTTACAGAAAACACCCAAACGCGTTTCAGCTTGAGAGAATATCTCATAGTCAGAGAGTAATCCGTTAACCCATTTTTGAGTTGTTGAGATATCGTGGATAGTAGTTTAGTACAGACGAGTAGACTGACGGCACACTAAAATTAGTTAGAACGTGCTCAAGGGTTCTCAAAACATGAATATTTCAATTTTTGATCTACCCTTGATAACTTCCCTATACTATTCCTTATGGCAGAAGTTGAAAATGGAACAAAAAGCGCAAATGTCATATCCTTTTGTATACCTCGCAGCGGAAGCTGTGCGCTTTCTACATTCAAAAGAGTAGGGCTAACTATACAATATTCACACTATATGGAGCTTTCTTAAAAAATCCGAGAAAGTTTCTCTTTTCAACCTAATTTATAATAATGTGGATGGTATTGATCTAGGTATATAATAATACAGTAAACAAATGCATCGTGAACGTCACATTTGAAAGTCCAATACCAGAACTTAATCTTCTCTAATTAATATATAATTTTTAGATATATTTGTATAAATAAGTAAATATGTATATAATAGTTCAAATTTCTGGTTTTGTGATTACGATAAGTTTTATCATTGCTACAAATGTATCTACGAGTAATTCTTTTATTCAAGTATTCAGGTTTGTTTAAATTGCTACATTTTGGTTGTCTAATAAGTTACTTATTTGACATAAATCCCGTCATAGTATTTAAAACAAATATGGCGAGTGTCAGAAAGTCTTCTTCACAAAGTAAAGTTAACAACAGAGAACAAACTTTCCCACAACAGCGTTTGTTAGTTTATAAGTTAAAGTTCCAAGGATCACGCCCCTACCCTAATTCTTAATTATTTTATATTTGCTACGTGATTCACGTAAATTCTGCGTTTTAGACTACTACTCTATAACTAAAAACCTAATGGTGATAATTTTGGAGTTCTTAATGGCTAATTAACTATTTCTGATCTCCTTCGTCTATTAATTGATATGAAATCTTTCCTTGAATGTATTGTTTGAGTGCAATAGCCAAACCAATTTGTACCATAAAAACTAAACGTCCATATCTACCCTAATGTTTAAACTGGTTTACGCTCTGTAAGCTTATCGATATTAGTACACTGCCCTTTTAAAATAGGCGGAATTACTAAAATACGTGCTTGTATTACAAACATAGGCTGGATTTGGTAGATAGTAATAATTACAGAACGATTGGTAATCAATATGTTGGAAGTGTCTTGATTTGCTGAATGCACAAATTGTGGAAGTTTACGCATTATTAATTATTTATTTATATTTGAAGATATTAGGAGTTTATTGACATTTGTTTTGCAAAATTAATTTCGTTACTGGTCTTATTTTATACCGTTGTAGTGGTAATAGACCGATATCATTTAGTTTTTTTGCAGGTTGAATAATTTTCCAGTTTTACAATATTACATAGTCCGATTACTCATCGGAAATTTTTAAGGGTGTTATATGAAAGTAAAATAAAGAAATTCTTATATCTGTGTTACTTTTGAACCTATTTTTATGACAATCTCTAACGAAATCTCTTAAGTTATTTAAGCATTTTTTACCTCTTTATTGTATTAAAAAATCTATAGATTTTGAGATAAAAAATACAAAACCAAAAATTTTAATTTTCTCCCATATCACCTTGTGGAACTAATTGTTCTGAAAGCATTTACTTCTATTCACTTTTTTATTAAATCTAAAATCAAGGTTGCCTTCCAAAATGTTTAAAATTAAATTTGTTAATTAAACATTTTCTCTCAGTTAGAATTGTCAAAAACGAGTCAAAGCCGAAACCACACATCATTTGAAATATATATTTAGGATTTACCAGCCTAGGAGAGTATGAATAAAATCTTCACAGTTTTACTATGTCAGAGAATGGAAAAAATTCTGTTTTCAATCGTTGTGAAATGAAAAGCACGTTGTATATTATAAGGTGTTTTATAGGAAAACTTTAAAACTAAGCTATTAACAACAGATCGAATTTTTAATATTTTAAAAATGTCGATACTTCTGTTATTTGGGAAGTTAGAAAAAACTATTTACACATTTGGAGGTAGTTTTTTAAGTTGAATAAGATAGAGTTTAAGGATTTTACTTTGCATGTTTATTTGTGGTTTATAACATGCACTCTTGTTTTGTAAATATAAACCGTAGTTGACTGCTAACATATTTTAATACAGCTATTTTCGTTCGTTTCAACGATAAATAATAGGTGTGGTCGGGATAGAATATAGAGAGCCGATTTTAGCTTCGCCCTGTATATCTAATTATTGAAAGTATTTACTAATTAATACTTACGTAACATTCAATTCCATCGCAATTTGAGAAATATTGAAACACTGTGCTGTGAAGCATTATTATTCGGGATCTTATATTTTTATAAATATTTGCTTACATTTTTAAACTGTTTTGCTTAATACATAGAACTTGGAATGCAAAATATACCGAAAAATTTAGTAAATTTGATAATCTGGAGTAGTAACATAAAATTCATACTGAATAATATAACTGCCCGTAACAAAATTTTCAGGCCTGAATGCAATTTATAATCTTCTCTATTTCATATTTAAACGGCACACAAACTAAAAGCAAACAAAAAATTAGATGACCTTATCAAAAAAAAATATATATTCTGATTAGAGTTTATTTTAAGAATTTAAATTTGTTTGCACAGGTTTAATTATTGATATTTATATAAATAACAACGTTTTTTTTAATTACTGCCTAAATTAATCAATATTTAACTATTTCTCTTAATAATAATAAATATTTTTGTGGGTATATCAATTAATTTTACAGTTTAGAAAAATACATGCCACACGATGTAATAAAATCTTAGTAAAGTTTTAATTCGTTTTATAAAAACTACAACATAAAACATATTTATCCGACCAAATACAGTTGGATAACGAATACTAAATTTATCTCTAGCAATTATAGGCGGAGAAAATATGCCGTTTAATGCTTACGATGCCTTTAAGTGGCTATAGCAGTCTAAGCAAGTTTTCTTGTCAAGTGCTTGACTGTACATTCTAGTTATACAAAGCTCAGAAGGTAGGTCCTGAATCAAATATAAAAACTTCAAATACTTTCATTGACATTTTCCTCATAACATATAGTTCAACAGTTCTATCGCTAATTGTTCCCGCTCACACATACTTTTTTGTGCTCTTTTGACATCAATATCTTGCAAAAAACTAACGATCCTTTTACTCTACTTAAGTATTATTTATTTCCTTAGGAAGTATAGATCATTCGAAAAAACATAATTTATTATAATTTGATTGATATCCAATGTAAAAATGTTTTTAGAACTTATGCATTAAGAGCAGCAAAGAGGTGTATGTATCAGTTTGAAAAAAAATTGAAAAATCCAACATTCTATTTTATAAATAGGTGGTGAATTTCCAATTAATTTTTGCCGAAACTTTAAGTACAATCTGTTTACACTTATAAAATGTTATTACAGATTGTTGTACCGAGCGCTTGTTAATTTTTATATAGATTATAACGGTAACAATAAATTATGAAACTCTTAATGTGAAAATTCCATCATTTTTCTGCAAATGGCCTTAATATAACGTTAAAGTAAGTAATTTAAACACTCAAGTGTGCTCACTTAACAATTTGTTCCATTTGATGGCTTTTCGCATGTTAGTCTTTGTTGTTATTCCGTAACCTTGTTTTCGCAGAATACTCTACTTATGAACACTCAGATTTTAATGGCATCACGCACTCCTGCTTACTGTACTGTTGTAAATGTGTGGTTTCTAGGAAAAAATGTTAGAATGCTGCTTAGGAATATAAACCGAACAGCTACACTTTGTTATTAAATCAAAACTACACCTTCATTGTCAGTTTTTTTTAATACTTTATTAGATTGTAACAGAATTAACCAAAAATAATAATTCTACGATGAAGCTGTAGAGAACTAAAAACAGTACATAATTTTAGCTATTACGGAAATTAATTAAGTTATACAAAGGCATATCTTTTTAAAACCAAAGTTTTTCATCGATGCAAATGGTAGTAATACACTTCTATAAATCAGAGTTACGGGAATATTAAGAAATTCCATTTTACATGCAGCTAATATGAATTCGGTATAAGATTCTGTTGGCGCTCCGCGCCTAATAAACAAATTTTTTTTTTAAATTTGCCGCCGTATGTTTTCAGAAACGGCGTTGACAGGACAACGAGAATAATAAACAAAGCTTTTGCTTGTCGGATAAAACACGAGAGACGCGTTCTTTTTCTACGTCTCGTGACGATTGGGATATATATAATTAAATGAAAGTGACAGTTAAATATAATTTTTCACATCTGGTAGATTTCTAAGATATTTATAACTGGTACTAATTCATCGCGAGATCCCTCCGCACGAGGCAGGTAATCCACGCGTAGTTTGTGTAAGAATCGGTTGCGTGCGTGAATTCCTTGTTTGAAGTGTTCGGGTGTGTGTGTAGGGACTCCGCATAATGTAGTATGTCGGAATACCAGACTTGAGAGGTGGGATAACATATCTCTGAGTATTGACTTGCCGATTTCCACCCTGTTTCCTGCTATTTTGGACCTGTTACGTTCTTTTGTAGACGCAAGAATGCATAAATAGATCACGATTGACGAGCCTGGTTCAGGGCATTCAGAAAGTCCGGTAAAGTGACGAATAAAACTAAGGTATCCATTTGTAATATTGTTTTTTTACTTCCTGATTGTTGGAATGTGAAGGCGTAAACGAAATGTCGACGCCTCTGGGCGAGAATTCAATTTAAGTCAACGTCTGGGGTACCAACCCTTATAGAGGCCAGCTTAAACCTTCCCGTGTGAGGGGAACCCATTAATACATACTTTCTGTCCAGATTTTGGACACACACATGAGTTGACTGTACCTATTATATTTTAACCCTAATTTTTGGTTTAGTAGACTGATTAGTTCTTCCCGTACTTCATAAATTAAGCCTAATTCAAGAAACAGAGAAGTTACTTGTAGCCTTTTTCTTTGTAACCTGTTATTTTGTGTGTATGCTAAGTAAGCTATTTCTTTAGCAATAGATATGTCATATTACCTAACTAGACTATTATTTTTGAACGTAGAATAAGTTAATTTTTAATACTGCGTATTTCAGGGGATATGTGTTTTTTAAGGTCCCTTCGCCGCTGTGACCACGATCTTAATTGATAGCAATATTTGGGGCCCTAATAAAAGGCAACACCGGGACAAATTAGCTAGCGGCCACGGAACTGTTTGTATCTGTTCCGAGGAATAGTTTCATACTTTGAGCGGCTTATCTGTACGTGTTTTCAGCGTTTTCCCTAAGAGCGCGGAGGGTGCTGGTCCAATTCTTCGGGAATCCGCCCCACTTCGCAGAGCTAGCGCGACACCAGTACTGTTGTTGGCCGAAACGCCTAACGCGCTCGTCACATCGGTCATCGATATTTTCATGTAGGTTATAAAATAAAGTTTATTTTATGTTTTGGAATCCTTACACCAAATCTGCATGACTGTGTAATAAACAAATCTTTCCAATAACATAATGGTGTGTATAAATCAGTTGCATAATTGCTGAATCACCTTTGCATCCTAGATAGCTTGCACGGTATTTTCCAAACCACATGTTTGTTGAAGAGCATCCTGACTATATTTGGTATTTCTACTGTTAAGGCGGGTTCGTCTAACGAACAAGCACTCAGCCCTAGTAGACTCACTGAATATTAAGGTGTGATCGTTTAAATTTTAAATAAGGTTTGGTTATAGCCTTTGGATGAGCTCTCTAGACTCAGCTATGAAAACAGGTTCATGAATGGTTATAGCATACCATAATTGAAAATTTAATCAGCAGCACTTTATTTATTACATCAATGCTGCAAGCCTCGCTCGTAATTATTTAAGACACATAGTTTAAATGACATCAAACCAAAATAGATACTAGTGATTGCATGTTTTAAGCAAAGAATCTCTAGATAATTTATTTGTTCAGATTTCTGTCGTCCATATTACGTTCAAATTTAATAGAACTGTAATAATTAGCGTAAAAACGTGGAAGTACATGATGATTCGGTAAAATTTTAAAGAATATTAAGAGGGACCCAAAAATGTTTAAGGTAAAATGTATAATAACTACTAAACTGTTGGATATACTTACTTGAAATTTTATATACACACTGTACTAAAGAGAACGAGGCTTACGACTACATTTTAATAGTACACCCCCAGAAAAAAGAGAAAGGAAATGAAAATAGTTTATATTTTTTCTATTGCTTCTCTTTTTTTATACTATTTGAATGGATTATATGCATCCGTATCAAATTTAGTTAAACAATTGTGTAATATGTAAGTTATTAAATTGCGTGGACAATATTTGTAAAAGCAAAGCAATCTTTGGTTTGAAGCCGATTACCGAAGGATGGTTATTTCAATCACCACTTAGATTTATCCGTTAATTAATTATCTTGTATTCATGGTTTCCATAGAAAATATTTACCTAAGTCGCTGTTATACAAATATACCTTGTAGAAAGCAGCGTTTTTAATTTTCATCTTAAACGTTACTTTCTTAGTTTTTGCAAAATTATGACATGTTGAGGTTGATAGCAAACGCAATACGATTGTTTATCGTGACGTTGTAGAAGAAGGATTGCCAACTAGTCCGTAGCTGTAGGAAAGAAATTCAAGTTACTAGGTCTGCAAACGGTTCAGGTGTTCTGTAGCAAAGTGTATGTCTTCCTGGAAATACCGTACAAAACACTGACCACAGCAATAATTAAATTTGAGCAATACCTGTCACGTTTCAAATCAAAGAACAAGTTAGAAAACAAAAACACATATCCTTATCGGAATCCAAAAATTATAACGAGTAATTTGTATCCCTACCGGTAGGGATACCACAAGCAAAAGTGGTATTAACATTGCATATTAAGGTTTAAAGTAACTTAAGGTTTGAATAGAAAACGTACAATATATCCTCCACACTTTCAATGGATTAGTAATAGCGTTGGCCCCTTGTACACTAAGGTGGCAATGGAACTTGAATAATACATAGTCTGACGCCGTGTTATGTGATACTACAAACAGATACAAAATGTGCCTAGTTTTATTGAGAAAAATCGTTATTTTTCATTCATTTCAATAATCTGACTTTTACGCTAATAATATTCGAAACTCTGGTAAGTACAAAATATCAAAGTTTAGGCATGTCAAACAAAAATTGCATGAAAATTTCAAAGACAAAAAAGATACAGTTAAAGGGTTTTACATCACATTTATCTTAATACTGTTTATAGTTTATATAAAGTCTAAATCTTAAATTAGATGTACATAAATTAAATATGAAAATTTAAATTAACATCAAATGTAAGTCGTATCTATCACGTTAGTTCAAAAATCACTATACACACCTGTTCCTATATTGAACGGAAATGTTGTTAATCTTTTTGACTTTCTAATAATTACTTAATGAAACTTATCCAGGAGATAACAGAGGCATTGTAAATATAATTGGTCTACAATATACGTTTCCCTTTAACCCAGGAAAAAGCAAACACAACTCGTACTATGTTTCAATTCATTTAGCAAAACTACTGAAATTGGAAAACCACCACAATTGAATTGAAATATAGAACAAAGTTATACTTATCTATGTGTACGGCTACCGTTTAGTAATAAAATCGGTAGTACAATAGGATAAACCCAACATCTCTGAGGCAGGCTGGAATTTCGCTTTGAGTACCGATGCAGGTATATTAGGCTCTCGGAACTATTTCAGCCAAGGAGAGTCGGTAGACAACGGACTACATGATTATAAACCTATCGGATTCACATTCTAGCACGAATAACTGTGTAACAGTATTCTCTGGTAACTCCAAGAACACTCTTAAAAGACGAAATCACGTCTAAATTACAAATGACGAATTTACCTTAATATGTCAACAGTACAACACGTTATACCAAGTCACGGGAAACAGCCATTTGTTGACGTTCACGTAATATAAATCGTTATTTACGAAATATAATATACGTGCATCTACCAAATTAATTATGGAAAAGAAGGGAATATTTAATTCAGTAAGCTAAAATTTTCGGAAACTGCTCTATTTCAAAAAAACAGTATAATATTTACTTAAATTTTCACAGACATTACACTATATAGATTTATAATAGAACGTGGGCAATTAAAATTATACAGATTTAGTACCAATGCGATTGTCAGCTTTCGATGTTTAGTTATAATATACATTACATAAAACATTAGATAATAAGCAAGCATTACTACATACATTATTTACTTAAAGAATTTAATTAACATTAGAATTAATTAATAATTAGTTGAAACATCATTTTCATAAAGAATAATTTGGTTAATATATGTAACTATTCTAATGCACCTCGTATAATGTATAAAATCAAACATTTTAAAAATATAGCACAAATCCAGAACTCCACTTATTTGTATAGACGCTTAGGTCAGCATTTGTTGATATAACGAGTGGTAACATTATATTCACGCACGTTTCAAGGGTAACGAATAGGTCGTGTGCTTACATAAAAGTTCCCGAGGTTAAGCCCACAAGCAAGTAATGTATCTTGTAAACTGCACAAGAAGGTGGGTGTCCGCCGAACGCTAGCGAATTTTGAAGTAATTCATTCACCGTAGTTGCTGAATTGAAATTTCCACCTATTTGGGATATTTTCAATAAGAAAAAGGCATTACGATCTTCCGTCGGTATCCACCCGATGGCTCCTTAATTTTGTCAAGTAATAAAAGAGGCGGCTTCTGCTTCTAACAACTAAATGTAAATCATCACGCATGTAAATGAGAATTCAATTATTTCACCTCTGAAAACCGGGGTGTTAGGCGAACTTACAGTATACACAATTCATTGCTGCTAAAATTTAAGTTTTGATTATAACGCCAAAGGAATTATAGGAAAGTCACTATAATTCTTTTGAGTCGAAACAAATGGGTTTTCTTTTGCTTTCTCAATCGAACGTTTTAACGAACTATTTTGTGTGTTATAAATTTAGTTTACCAATTTTAATAAAATAGTATATTGATTAAACTAGTAGCTTGTAACAAATTAATTGTTTTATGAAAGCTTGCATACAGAATTACCCTCAAATGCATGGTTGCTTTTGTCTATATATATATATATGTTACAAAGGTGTTCCGGGTATTGCTCCGCGTAAGTAATTCATTCTGCAAAAAAAACAGGATTAAAATCACGACGTTTCGACAAA
>JAHWXV010308263.1:0-14032 GCA_024586415.1 Phrixothrix hirtus
CGACAAGTGCGGTTGTATTGTAGCTGTTTCTCCTATTGTTAATTGTGTGCTGTACCTTAGGCCCCTTCTACTTATGTAGCGGTGGGTCGGGTATAGTACATTTATTATCTTCGTTCGTTTGTGTTACCTCACAACAATAAATTACGATGGCAAGCAGCAGCAAGAATCCAAGTGCCATTTTGGACGATACTCCGCGCGATGCTTTAATCGCTACCTGGAATGGGTGGACGATATTAAACCTACCAAGTCAAGCAAGCCGTCTGACGTGGTGATTCGTCACCTTCCAGACCACATATTGAATCTTGCCGGAAACCACCCCGAAGCAGCAGGCAACGAATGTGAGAAGCTGCTGTGCGAATACACAAAAAAGAACTTCACGACCAAAACCATCATGCAACTTCTGGACGCAGAAATGGATTGCTCCTCCGAGGGCAAGTAAGCAGGAAAAGAAAAACTCCGGCAAAGAAAAACGAAGAATCCACGCCCAAACTCAGGGTATCAAACAGATACGAAGCCCTGAAAAATGCAGAGTAAGCAACGCCGACACCCACCGCGCTCAAGGGGGCGACATCCCACCTATGGTACTCCGGCAGGGGAAAAATAGATACAAGTAACCCAGGACATCCGAAGTAAGGGTCTAAAGTACTCTAATGCAAAGGTGGAAAACTAGGAGTCAAGATTTACCCGGAAACAGTTGACGACTACAGAGGCATCACCAAGTACCTGAACGATCTAGCCTCGAATTCCACACGTGTCTCCTGCGGGAGGAGAAGCCACTAAGGGTCATCCTGAGAGGTGTCCCAACTTTTATCAAAGAAGAAGACCTCCTACAAGAAATGAAGGATATGAAGCTCCCGGTACTTTCGGTGCGCCGAATGCGCAAGGGAGCGGAAAAAATCCCGATGCCCCTGGTATACACCGAATTCGAAAGACGCCGGAAGGCAAATAAATCTTCAACGCCAAGTCGGTATTCGGCCTCGTAATAACCGCGGAGGCGCCGAAATACAACAAGAAAACAATACAGTGCCACAGATGCTAAAAACACGTGCACACCCAACGAATGTGCAGTGCATCGCCAGCCTGTGTAAAGTGCGGCCAAGGACACGCAAGCGAGGACTGCGAGAAACCGCGGGAAACACCTGCGAAATGCACAAATTGCGTTGCCGGGTAAACGGAGAACTACAGGGGATGCCCGGTGTGCCCAAAACTACGACTGGCTACAACAACGACAAGCAGACCCACAGCGATTCGCGCGGGTGTCTCATTCGCCGCCGCGGCAAAAAACCAGAGCGAACTACTTAGTGCTAAGGAGAAACATACCCACATTACGCTCAGCACAGAAAAGCTACTCCAGGTGGGCAAAATAATAGTTGAAGCCATAAAAAACGTCGTAACGTTTGCCGAGGGAATGGCAAAAATACTAAGTTACTTACCTGAAATCCTGGACATTTGTAGGCATTAAGCAAAAAGTAAGCCGCTACAGAAGCAGAACCCCCCCCCCTAGGAAAAAAGGAAAATACGACGGGGGTATCGAAGAAATTCTGGTACTCCAATGAACATAGAAAACATAGCAACATAGCAGTCCTAATCAGGATTATTAGCGTCGTCGAAAAGAGAGTAAATATGAATTATTATTGTTGCGAGTTGAACTGTTTTCCTCAACCTTGGGATCAGATTGATGGGTTGGCGTGAAAAAGTGTGAAAGTTATTCGTGTTGTCGGTGCAATTACGTTATTTATCGGACTAAAATGGTAGCTAAAAGAAAAAACAATTTTGACGACGATGAAGAATAGTTTCCCTAACTGATGAGAATGAATCTGAAGACAAAGAAAAATCTCTCGCTGGATACCCTCCTGACCTGAACGATCAAGATGCTAATTTTAACTGGGCTGATTTTGAAGGTACATTTTTTCTTACTTTATCTAGAATATATTTTTAATACAACTTATTTCATAATCATCAAAGATAAAACTGATGATGAGATTAAGGAAGACTCGAAATGCGATAACAACAACGGTAAATACCTTTGGCGTGAAGAAGAATCTGCAAACTTTAACTGGGCCAATTTAGAAAATGTTGTGCAGGAAGAAGGTAATTTTTTAGTCTTACACATTATTCATATTTTTTTAATGAACTGATCGTAGAAAAAACTGAAACACATCTAATATCCGCATAGATAATGTTCATTGAAGACAATGTCCTTCTGCAAGTAGGATGCGAAGTAAAAAACCATTTTGAACGAGCAGTGCAAATAAGCTGCTTGGGATATCGTGCAAGATGACTTTCTTTAAACATTGACGAATGAAACATCGTTTCCACCATGAAAACGGAACAGTTTATTCGAAATTTTCAATACAACGTAGGCTACGGAATTACAATTGACCTATATACACATTTTAAGGAGGCGCAATATTATTCACTTTTCTGAGAACGGTATAAAATCATTATTTTAGATTAGAGATGTAGTAAATAAAAAATTGAGCTTTCTTAATCGCCGCGAAGTAAAGTGGATTTATGATCTATTCTTGCAAAAAGTTTTATTTTTATTACATTGTTTTATTAAATCGTATTAAGTTTGAAATTAGTAATTATCACTTCCTATTGTTGTTGTAGTTGTACCGACTATAAATACCCCAAAAATTTTAAAAACAGGTTAGTTATGATTAGGCAGAGAAAAGGTGAAGGTGTTGTGAATACACTTATCAAAAAGTTAACCTTTTAGGCTCGCCTGCCTGGATATCAGTATTGCGACCCAGGCAATAAATTAGAAAAACGCATTGCCTGGGGAGCCCTAGGTATAAATCCTCTAGATGCCGCCTGTAAACAGCATGATATAAGTTACAGCCTAAGCAACGATCTAAGTGAAAGACATAAAGCCGCTCGTATTTTAGAAGATAGAACTTGGCAAAGGCTCAAAGCTAAAGACGCAACCTTTGGAAAAAAAGCATCTGCGCTAGCTGTAGGCACGGACATGACAACAAAAAAAAGTTTGGGATGGGTTGCTTGGCACGCAACATGACACGAAAATGTCGCAAAAGGGGTGGAGCTATTTCAAAGAGGAAAAGAGGAAGCCTATGTTTTAACAAACATGTCCTTAAGAAGATCAAAAATTCGGCGAAACATATTATTGGAAGTTCGAACGGAGGCAGTTTTGTAGGTTTAATAAAGCCGGCCTTGACTGCCGCTCGTATTGCCATAAAAACTATCGGGAGTCGGAAAAATGTTAAAGATCCTCGCATAATACCGCTACTTAAAACAGGTTGGTTTCTTCCGTTCTTAATACCACTATTTGCGGGCTTATTCGTTGTAGGGTCGTTGACAGACGGTGCTAGTGGTATTTCTAGGGCAGTTAATGAAGTCAAAGCTACAAAAAAGCTGCAGGAGGAAACTGAAAGACATAATCGAGTTATGGAAGTGGCTACTATTGGAAAGAAAGGCAGTAGGATTTATTTAAGAGCTTATAAGGGTGGTACCGCTTTATTTCTAACCTCTCCTTTACCGCCACGTAATAATTCAAAAAATTTCTAAAGTTACCCCGAAGAGTACTGACAGATGTGGATTTGAAAAAGTACGTAAAAAATATTCGCTACTTCAGAGGTGTATTTATGCAGAATAGCTTACCTACGAAGGCGTGGACTCGTGAATTCGCAATAATTAATTTGAGCAATCAAGAGATGCCTGGGACTCACTGGACTTGCTATAAGAAGAATAAAAGCAACGTTTTCTATTATGATAGCTTTGGCGACCTTGTACCCCTTCAAGAACTGCTAGACTATTTTCGGGGCTGTAAAATTCATTATAATTATGAGCGCGAGCAAGAATTTAACACGGTAGTTTGTGGCCATTTATGTTTAAATTTTGTATATAGGTAAATGTTGCAAAGTGATATTCATTAGTCAGCCGCACCATACATCATGGCAACAACGTTCAGTATAACAGGTACGCGTAAGAAAGCTATATCTCTGATTTATCCTATGTGGGAGGCAGACAACCGTTGCACATACGTATTAGGGTTGATTGGTTTTCACGGTGCAAACTGAATACGAAATATTACCGAAGAAAACAATAAATTGCACTTCATTGACGAAAAGAAAAACGAAAAAACAATTGAGATTCCGCATGGCGCCTATGAATTTGACGATATAAGCGAATATATAAACCATAGTCTTTTGAAATTGTTTAATACGAATGCAGATAGATTTCATGTAAGATCGAATTCAAACACCTACAAGTGCGAGTTGAAGTGTGCATGCGACGTTGATTTTAGAAAATCTCAAAGCATCGGGCGTATGCTAAGCTTTAAATCCAAACTATTAAAGGCAGACATACTTCACACTTCTTCAGAAGTTATCCTAATATCAAAGTACACGTATGTTGATGTAGAGTGTGGCATTATAAAAGGAGCATTTAGAAACGGCGAACAAGTACACACTATATACGAATTTGGTATCTCTGACATAGCTCCAGGTCACAGTATCAATCTTATACCTGTCAATGCGCCATTCTTGGAAATTAACACGGATACTATAAAAAAATTTCCATCGATCTGCTAGACCAGTTGGGTCTACAGAAGTTTGAACTGAAGAAGGATGGGTCTCAAATTTAGGATTCAATCACCGAGCTCCCCACAGTATCAGCATAGAACCGTTGTTGATGTTAATAAATACAACCGCAGTGCAGACGACGACTATAAAAGAAATAGCTCAAATCTACGTACACCTAGTTGGAAATCTGCTTTTGATAGAGATAGACGCCGCTCGAAGGAGCTGCTTTCACCTGCTGAAAAACAATTTCTAAGATCAATTGGAGTTAGAACAAGATAAAAATTGTCTCAAGTGAATGTCTTCAAGAGCTATACTTACGATGATGACATTGTCAAGGAATAACTACATACTTATTATCCCTACGGCTCTAAAACACATGAACATTCAAAGGAAGTCGAATTTTAATTCAAAATCAAGAACTAATAACGAATACGCATAATAGTTATATCTATATTACCGGATCAGCAAAAGAAAACAAGCACCGGAAGCTGAAAGTAAGGCGTACGAGTTTATAAAAATTTTTCCATCCTTCTTGTTCGAGGAAATGCGCTATGAATTGGACAGAAACAGAATTGATTTCTGAGAAATTCCCGGAATTATGAGTGCCATCAAAGGTTATGCATCTTACACGTCTGATGATCTGAACATGTTAGATTTAACCGGATGGGCCGTTGAAAATGCGTTAAATAACTATTTTCAATATGATCCACTCGAGAACCGCTTCGTTGTCTGCATACCTTTAAAACATATACTAGGGTTTTGTGTGATGTACCAAAAACCGATTATTAACATGCGTCAGGAGCTAGTTCTAATAATAGCCAGGACTTATAAAAATTGCTATAAAGGTGCTATAAATTAACAATTGATATGAAAGAGATTAGTTGGAAAATGCCTCATTTAACGCTCAGAGATCAAGTTAAGCTCAATTTATACGATTCCCTCAATAAAATCCCGGAAATTTATTTACCTTTTCGTCGCTGGGAGATTTATAAACTACGTGCAATTAAAACCGCTAAAATTGATATTTAGCCAATAAAAACGTTTTATAATTTGGAAAAGCCTCGTTCGGTGCTGATTGGCTTTCAAAATCATCAGAAAAACTTTATAAAGGCGTGGATGAATCAAAATTTAAATACTTAGACTTCACATTTGTCCCTTCATTTGAATTCAGAAAAGTATCCATACCAACATATGCAAATGAACTTTGAAAACAGCAATTATGTTCAGGAATATATTAACTACGCAAACTTTCAACGTGACTACTATGAAAGAGATAGAAGTTCTCCTCTATTCAACTACACACAATTTAAGGAATTCCCCTTATTCGTAGGCGATTGTTCCATGCAAAATGAAAATCCTAAGAACTCCACCGTTAACACTAAGTTGTAGATGGAGACGGTGAAAAGTTTTCCGCAAGGCGCAGTCGTTTATTGCCGGATATTGCATGATACAATTATTAAGTATAATCCTATTACTTTAGAAGTTAACAAAATATAAGCTTATAATTAGTTTAAAATAGAATGCATTATATGTATTTTACTTTAAGAATAGAATGCTATTATCAGTATTTCAATAAAATGTTTTATGTGTGTGCGTTTTATGAGATATAAAAGCAGTGGTTTCAAATACTTTGAGGCTAGTAGATAGGTAACTTTTCGACATGAAGTTGTTAAAGCAAAAGTGCTCTTTGCCCGTATCTAACTTTGATGACGTAGATGAGAAAAGCGGTAACGAAGATGGTAAACATGGGAAGTTGTTGAATGACAGTATACGCTGCATCATATCCGGTCCTGCGAATTGCAGGAAAATGAACGTCATGATGGCGCTGCTTATCAATGCGAACGGCTGAAAATTTAAAAATGTCTACATTTTTTCGAAATCGCTTCATCAACATAAATACCAATTTTTAGAACAAGTATTAAATCCGACACTAGGCATAAATTACTTTTCGTTTAATGAAAACGACAGTATTTTACCTCCTTGGGATACCAAGGTCAATTCGGTGTTTATGTTCGATGACATCGCCTGCTCTAAACAAGATAACATTCGAGCGTATTTTAGCATGGGTAGACATAATGCGGTAGATTGCCTCTATCTCTGTCAGACATATACAACAATTCCAAAGCATTTAGTTCATGATAATGCCAACATGTTAGTACTATTTAAGCAAGACGATCTAAATTTAAAGCATGTTTATGAAGATCGCGTTGGGAACTGATATGTCTTACCATAAATTTAGAGACATTTGTTCAAGGTATTTGCAAGCCGCTTACGGCTTCGTCAGCATTTATAAAGATTTTGACGTTAAATCTGGCAGATATAGGAAAGATTTCGATCAGTATATAATCAACACCTAAATTAAAAAATATTTTAATCCTGTATACAGCTTCTTCGTGAATAAACTCGCCTACCTATTGACTACCTGTCAAGCTGTACAACATCTCTGTTCAAAGCGGCGCAGGAGCGGTTTAGGACCTATTAAAAGCCGTTCAGAAGGCGTTCAGGACCTGTTAAAAGCCGTTTAGGAGCTGTTCAAAGTCGTTTAGGAACGTATTCATTACCTGTTATCAAGAGCTAAGCAGTAAATATACATGGACGCAAAAGAGAAAAAGTGAAAACGTAACATTATTGAAGCTCGTGCTGATGTAAAATGAAAATACGAAGGCACACAGAGAAAACTTATAAACCCATTATAAAACCTCTTACCGGAATTGCTTCTAAAATTAATCAACAAAAACAACAACCACTACCGTCCCCATCCTCCTCCTCTACAAAGAAGTAAGAAAAAGAAATTGCTGTGTTTGCTGCTAGTACTCCAACTACTACAAAAGTAACCCGAATACCAAAGCTTTTATTTCCACTAACATCTTCTTTGCGTTCACGAGTGAGATCAGCTCTTGATGATGGTAATGATGAGGTTAAACTTCTTAGAGATATGGTAATAGGCACCATAGATCAATCCCCTGCTCCATCACCGTTGCTACCGCCGCCGCCTTCAACACGTACCGATTCGACAACATTACTATCCATGCTGGAAGAGCCCGGTGTGGATGCCCTCTTTGAATAATATACGGAACTATCGTGGTACTATCTCGAACTGATGATTAGAGATACCGGGAACATAACTGATACCACATACGGAATTACGTATAATATCAATGATGATAAGTGGAATATCGGTAAAGATGTTTTAGAAATTGTAGGCAACGATCTAATTATTAAAGGACATAAATATGAACGCACGTCTGGCTTATATGAATTGTTGATTATGAAGAAACCGAATTTATCGCAAGTTACACAAATCAATAGAGACAACTATAGAAAAATTATATTTAAAACAAACGTTATAAGACGTGATTATAGTTCTCTCGGTCAAATTAAGGGAAATAAGTCTCACAAGTATGTAAGTGTAATTAAACCTATATTGGATGAGGGCGAAAGACAAGAAATGTTGGCTGCTGCAGCAACACATAAAGCAAAAAAGGAACGCTATAGTAGTCTAGGCGATCAACTATTCAAAGAAGTATGTCCTAACAGAAATCCACTAGAGTACAAGCACTGCGACAGCGTTCACGAATTACTCGACAAATTACAGCTTCTTTGGGTTGAAAAACTTGTAGGTCATACGGATCGAGATAACGAAATAATCGCAATTTTAGAAGAGCTAGCCGAGGGCGGTTACATATACATGCCTACAAATAACAACTTTATACGTGTATGTGGTCATAAATAAGCTTTAGTTATTTGTTAGAGTAATAATATATAAATAACAAATTATAAAGGAGCTGTATCAACCTGCTCGAAAAAACTATTCTCGAAGGAGTACAATAATTAAGGAACTAGATGAGTCATAGTAGACATATTTAACCGAATTTATACCTTACGTCAAACAAAATAATGGTTATAAGTACATTTTAGTGGTCCATCGAATGTTATTTGAAATTTTTATGGACTCTCCCGTTAAAATCAAAGACCAGTGATGATGTTACTAAAGATATGGCTTAGATTTTTAAAAATGATGTGCGTCGTATTCCTTAAAATTTGCAGACTGGTAATGGTAAAGAGTTTTGCAACGATAAATTTGCAAAGTTAATGAAGACCTATAACATCAATCATTACTCAACTTATTCGACGAAGAAAGCTGCAATGGCAGAACGAGTTATTAGAACCTTTTAGCAAGATTTGTGTAAAACATTTAGTCTACTCGGAAAATATCGTTGGATTGATCTCCTGGATGACGTTACGAGAAACTATAACAATCGTAGACATAGAACTATTGGAATGAAGCCTGTTGCCTTCACTTCTAACACGAAACTCGATCACGTCTATAATAAATTAAAAGTGTTCGGCAAACATTGTTACACAGTTGGCGACGTAGTATGAATCAGCAAATTCAACGGAGTATTTGAAAAAGCATTTACGCCCAATTGGTCCACCGAACTGTTTAAAATTGCTAAAATTTCGTCCATTCGATGGGATCGAAGTATTTGTATAATTTAGGGCGAAGCGGAACGATTTTGTGAAGAATTTTCCCAGCGGTTTCATCCTTCATTAAACTTACTATGGCTTTATTTAGTAGAAGGATATCATATTTATTATCAGGCTTAAAATTACTAGTATAAAATCGATCAATATTAGCATGTATGTCCTTATATAAATCATTAGTTTCGATTAGTAATATAAAACTGTCCGTGTCGGCATAACAGAGTGTGGCATGATCCTTATAAGTCGGTGTAATGTAATCATAATAAAAGTCATACATTAGGTACTTTGACAATTTCAACACTGCGAAACCGGCGTAAATTGATTTGTTGTATGTAACTTTTAATCTTTCTAACTGTATCGCGACTAAATTTTCGGTGAATATGGAAACGCTTTTTATATTCGCTTTCGTTATAAAGACTTGCCGCACAGTGTCGTTTATCGATATCCTCCCAGTGATTTGACAGTTTAACGTCAAGGCGTTTGTCAATGTTTTCCATTGTCTTACAATAAATGTTATTATTCATTAATTTGAAAAAGTCTTTTTCAAATTCATTCCTCGCACGCTGTCGTACATTTGTATTTAAATCAATGTATTGTTTTAACCAAAAAGATTGTAACTTGAAAACCATGTTTCAGTGCTTGCTTGATATTCTTATAATGAATGGTGTATTTCTCCTTATTATACAGATTTGCGATGAGTTCCTTATTTTTAAACCGGGATTTAGAGGGCGTAATATTTTCTGGGAGGGAGGGCAAATCATTGTGATTGTAATGAAGGGAGGTAGGATAATTCACGCCTACTTCCAAAAAATACTCCTCAGGCGAATTATCAGCAATATTGAAAACGTTAAAATTTGAAATTTCGGTTTCATTTAGCCGCGAAAATCCACCATATGGCAATAGTTGCGATATTGCCCATCCATATAAATTATTTGCATCCCACTATGCCAAATATGTTGAAGGGTGATTCGGATGGTGATCCTTCATATATTTATTGTTAGCTTTGGCATAGCGAAGTGAAGCTTGGCATATGTCCCCTCAGACCTTTATGTACAAAATGGTGTATATCAATATCCGTGGATAATTCCAATTCTACTTGCGTATAGTTCAGCATTCAGAATTTCAGCACGTCAATTTTGAGATATAAATTAGTATATGCGCCTAAATTTTCGCAATTAAACGTATTTTATACGTCTAGTGCATGTTCGTATAGCGTATCAGTAATGTGCTCATTGTTAGTGAATTATAGAATGTTTGTTTAGGTGATAGAGCAAGTTCGTTTAAACGTTCGAATGAATCCATGTATTGATATGGGAAAATACCCTTCCTTCTTGTTAAATTGAACTCCTCAATTCTAGGGAAGAACTTTCGGATTTCGTATAGTTGCCCATCCATCAAGTTTCTAAAAAGTTTATCTAATGAAGCGCTCATGAATCTAAAGGTATCTAAAAATCGTAGCTTCATGAAAACATTATGAATGTTATTATTTTTGTCTGTATAACTATCAACCACTAATAACTTCGTGAATGAGATATATTTTTCCTTATTTTGAGGAATAATATCTATTTGCTCGTTATCGAATTCTAATTCTTTTATGAATAAATGAGAGTCATAGTTTGACATATTATGAAAAAATATGAGTATCATTCTTGGAATTTTATAATTCAAATTACATTTAGAATGTACTGCGCCTACAAATTTGAATGTTAGGTGGTTGTGATCTATTACTTTATCTGCGGAATTCAACTTCTTTTTGCAAATATGGCAAATTTCAGCTGTATCAAATACATGCTGTTCTTGCATATTTAATTGTTGCATTAGTTGTACTATTTTCAAATCATTATCATATATTGTTTAATATCTGCGTAAAGCCTATTCATGAAGACTTTGGTACAGTTTTCACCTATTTATGTTTCATACTTGCTTAATGAATTAACATAGGAACATTTAATGTAATAACCGAAACTATATGGAATGTGAACATGGGTTTTATTCGTATAACTGTTATGAGAATTAGGAGTAGTTGTGTGAATTGGTTGTTACAGTGATTCAAAATTGGCGTATACAACAAATGGGACCCTCGTTTTCTTTTCATATGAGTTAAATTTTAAAATATTTCCGGGAACTAATTTTCATTTTTATCAGTCTTTGGTTGTTTTAATGGCATAATCGGATAAATTTTATTACAATCGTTAGCTTTATGAGCCGTTAACGCAGATTCTTTCGAGAAAAATGTGAGACATTCATCGCATAAGAATTTTTTCCGTCATGCTTTGAAACTTGAGAACTAATAAGACGTGGCATATTTTTAATCCATACATAGTGTTGTTTAATGCCCTCTTCAATGTATAATAAATTTATGTGTGTTTGTTGCACAAATTTTGTGTAATATAATGGTCCAACGATATTATAGTTTTTACTTTCAGAATTAAACTCAATGCGCTTATGTTATTGTTAATTTCAAATTTGCTAATATCTTTCAATTTCGTTGGAAATCTCACACCAGTTGTGTTAAGTACTTCTGAGTAATGGGGATAAGAAGGGGTTCGATCTGGATGATGATGGTAGTCGACAGGGTGTAATGCAGATGTGACTGCCTACGCGAAGCACGCATTATCTAAATTTTGCACATTTACAAAATGCCTGCTTTAATTGAATCTGTTTTGGCAGCATAATATACGATGACCCCCTAATAGGTATATACTTATTACTATTAATTTCAAGATGGGAAATACCTTTTAAAGCCCATTTACTGTCCTTTTCTTGAAACTCTTTACTTCTAGTTTTAATGATGGAACATAACTCGTCATATAAATGCGATAGATCATATAATGATTGAGTTACGACAGTGTATGTGGTATTAAATGATTTTAAATCACCGAGAGGATTTCTTTTCTGAAATATAGTACCCGAACAGTTCCATATTGAATTTAATACCATTTTTATGCGATTACGATACCGTATCTATTAAATTAATTGCCTTAGGGTTAATGGAGGCAAAAAACTTGTCAATATTAATTCCGCTGCCATTAATTCTATAAGTAGCGCTTGTACACTTAAAGCTAGTTTCTAATTCTAATACTCTTTTTGCGATTGTCGATAAATGTTTTTGTGTTCTTAAGTGTCCCGAACACTTTAACAAAGGTGTGAAGGACTCACCGCAACTTTTATATTCAAGGATTTTGGAATGTGACGGTCCGGTGGCTGCTAATTTCGTCTCCTTTAACGGTTGTCCCTCATCCTTACTACAACAATTATCACGTAGATGAGCAGCAAAATCCTCTCCGCTAGCGAAACTTTCCCCGCACACTTCACACACTTGCCATGTTTCATGTTGTGTCTTTATATGTCGTTTTAAATTATCCGCATGCACATATTTCGCATTACACAAAATGCAAGAGGCGGTTTCACTACTCATGCATGACTTTGAACGACGCTTTAAATTGTCATTTCTGCTACACGTTTTTGCACATTTTTCACACCTGAACATTACTTCAGCTGTAACAAAACTTTATTTTAATAAATAGGATATTTAAATCCAATAAAATTCATATAATATTATGTTAAATTTAAGGGAACGGATTAAAAATATACTCACATTTTTTATAATTATCCACAAAGATACTATACTTTGAAGAAATGTAATAAATGTAAACTTCGGGCGCTTTGGTGGCTGAATGACTATAATAAAAACTTTATTTTAAATGAATAAAGTACTTAAATGCAATAAAATTCATGTAATATTATGTAAAATTCTAATAGAAAATTAAAAATAAACTTACATATTATAATTGAAGAAATATAATTATAAACACAAGTTTCAATACTTTAAAGAAATGCAATAAATGGGAACATTCAACTGATTTGCTAATACGCGAACAACTGATAAAACTAACCCTTCAGTTAATTCGACATATACATAAAATTATTTAATACTTACTTGCCTTTAAAGAAGTACTAATTAATTACAAAATGTGCAAATAATATACAGTTCAACTGTTCTCTGCAAGAGCTGCACTAATAATGTCTGACAATAACAATTTTAAATTGTTCCTGCTTGTGACTGATTATTTTTATACAAGATTAGAATTTTCTTTAACAGGGTATGGCTCGCTTAGATAATGATAACAACATTTTATCAAACGGAAGTCATATCCTGTTCAAAAAGGCAAATTTCTAATCTTGTGTGTGTAATTTATTCAAACTTTAAAATACTATTTACAATAATACATTTTAAATAAATACATTTAAAACTAAAATCAAGGGTGATTTTTTCTTATTTTCTATCCAAACATTTCATTAACACATTTCCGTTTTAGAAATATTAATTAATTATTTTTAGATAAACCCTTACTTAATTATGTTACTTAGAGATAGCATATAACAATTGTAATTTTTGTGTCTTTTGTATGCTTACTTCTAAAGAATATGGCTTCTTTAGATAACGATAATAAAACATTTTCATTTCTGCACCTGCAAAAAATTACAGCCTGGTAAGGTTCGAACCCATGCTCTCTTTCGAAAGTCATCTCAACATCTAAGCGTCTTAGACCACTCGGCCAACCTGACTTTTAAGATTTTGTTTATAGTAAATTTAGATATGTACATACAAGTTGTATTGCATAATTATCCGTACTCTTCAGTTTATAATATGTCTACTAATTACTTATCTTATCTACAATGTAAAACTATATAAGGTAGTGTTTAGCATTAACATGTGTCTTTGAATCGTGGTCTTTTGAATTGTGACTTTGAATAGAGTCTTTGACTAATGTACTTGTAAAAACCAATTGTATTTCTGTTTAATTTATTAGTTGTAAATAAATAATAGTTTTTAAAAACGACTTCTCGTTGTATTGAAACTTAAGTGGCGCAGTCGGTAGGATTGATTTCTTAGTTAAAGAATATAATTAAGAACAATCTGAAAAGAATCTATCGCAGATTAAAATAATTAAAACTTTCGCATTTAAAAATCAGCGTCGAAAGAAGTAACCACTACACAA
>JAHWXV010308300.1:0-21429 GCA_024586415.1 Phrixothrix hirtus
ACCCCAGTCAGGGAATGAATTTTTATAAATCTTTTTAATATCTAAATATACATAACCATTATAATTATATATATATATATATATATATATATATATAATAGTTTTAAAGGAAAAAAACCGGAGAATTTGGTAGATACGTAAAACTCAATACCTAAAGAAATCGAATTTTTGGGGATCCAGAAACATAAAATAATGTTACCTGTACAAAACATGATATTTAGCATGAAAATTAATATTTTGAATAAAATTTTAGATATTGTTGAGTATAGAGTTGAAAGGAATTTAAAATTTTTTCATTTAAAGCGAGAGCTTTTTAAAAAATTTTAAAATCCCTAAACTTTAGTTTTCAAAGAGGCATTTATTTGTAAAATTACACATTACGTATTTTGTATACGTGGTAAAATAATAAATCATTTACGTAAAATCATTAGTACCACCATTTGATAGCCCTTAAAAAAAGAAGACTTTAATATGTTTACAGTTTGTTCTAACTTCATTAGTTCATGTGTAAAAAATTCGAAGCGAAAATTTACTAAAATTTTGAAGGTGAATATCTCTCTTCAGGGAGAGTTCGGAGCGATAAAGAATGCCTATGCTTTTGTCCATTTTTTTCGTGTACCAAATGTCATTGAAATTGGGCTACACTTGGGACGGTTGTTATGTGATATAAACTTCTAGGCCGACATCCCAAACAGGGACGATCGTTACAATCGTTTAATTATCCACATTAACAAAGCCTACAGCACACCTGTGACTTTTGTTCGTGAATTGTAAAGGCTTATGTCGGCGATTCGAAATATTTCACCTCAGTACTGTCACATGGCTGGACGTTGTCGAAATTTTTTGGCAGAAATTGAATTACATTCTTGCTTTCAAATATCGAATTTAACTCCATTCTTGTTGCGTTGTATACACAACTTCCAGGTCGAAATGTATATACTTTTCTTCACCTAAAATGTTTTGCACTAGAAGTTTAGATATTTAATCGGTGATTTACAGCAGCACGATTTACATTTTATCCAAATTCCCATATTTAGATAAGATTTTACTCACAGCAATAATTAATCGAAGTAGAGGTGTCCAAGGATTAAACATCCATAAGAAATCCTCAATTATTGACAGGTTTAGAAAAGAGTAAACGTATAAGAACAGCATTAGTCGGAAAAAATAAAAAGTGGGGTTGATGAAAGAATCTATTAAATATGGAGACTCTTTAAGACAATTAGTCAAGACAAAAAGTCGAAAGTGCCGGTTTTATATCGAGCTAATCATATATTTGGCGGTAAGAGTAAAATAAATACAGACGTAAAATTCTCGAACGATAATTAAAACACAAATGGAGTGTACCCAACAGCTCAATCAAGTCTAGAGAAATAATATACGATTTAACGAGAAGGCATTCTTAGTAGCAGGCATTACTCTCCATAAATGAAAGAAAAACATCCTATTTGACCTGAGAATCGAAACCCTATTACTGTGATTGTCGGCATGGCAAAGGTCGCGAAGGTAGTGTTAAATAAACAGCTGCAAAATTTAGCTAGAGATCTATGCTATACTTTCAATGAATAATTCAGATTCAGAACCAAACTTTTGCGTTCGTTTAAGAGATTAACCATTGACCAATATAACAGCATTATCGTACGCATGTCACAGCTCTGAAATTGAAAAATATTTATAACAACGTTTGGAGGAAACGAATATTTTATAAAGTAAACTTAACGTCACTTTTGCATTGCCATGTAATTCAACCACGTTTAAGCAAAAAGATATGTTATGAACGAGAAGATCAGAATAACAGGGTAAGCACTTTTGCCATGGATTTATGATCTCCTAGCTTATCTGACACATATATCTATGACAAAAGGATCAATCAGGCAAATAATGTGATTTTAAAATTGATCGGAGGCTATTTTGAGAGGTGAGAATTAAAAATGAACGCCGAAAAATCACGAGGATATGCAAAAACCAAATTTGTCTATTGTTTCAAATTATTTTCAGATTTTTAACACAAAATAGAAATTGATCACTCATGTAAAAAGTTGGCTGCAAGAAGCCTTCAAAAATGTA
Source organism: Phrixothrix hirtus (assembly GCA_024586415.1). Classification (NCBI taxonomy): domain Eukaryota; kingdom Metazoa; phylum Arthropoda; class Insecta; order Coleoptera; family Phengodidae; genus Phrixothrix; species Phrixothrix hirtus. The sequence continues at coordinate 2,068 of JAHWXV010308300.1, forward strand.
TTGGATCTGTCAACGATTATTGTCGTTTAGATAAATAGTTTACCGTGGTTACGCTACTAGGGATCAAATACTTTAAAATACGCTGTTAGTTCATTTGGTGTATACATCAGTTATTCGTTTATTATCAATTACAATTTATTGCATTTATTTTAAAAATTAGGTATAAAGAAAATTCAGTTTCATTTCATTTATCAAACGATCGATTAAAATCCGTTTTAAAACAGCTTATTTTAAAAATAATTGAGAAGTATTTCTTTAATTAATAAAATGCATGTTGAAAGTCACTGTGATTAAAAGTTAAGTTGACTTAAAGCTATATTTCCAACTTATACAATAAACACTGTTAAATTTATAGGAATACAAAGTAGTAAGTTAATAAATGTAAACCCCAGTGGGTGGGATATTGATGATCGTATGTTTCTATTTTTACTTTGAATGCTAACATTCGGTCATACGAGAAGACGTATTTTATTCAAAGCGAGGTAAAAATTGAATATCCTAGGTGAAAAGAAAGATAGAGGGGTATGTTAAATAATGAAATTTGGACATAACCATCGTTTAGTGTGCGTCTTGTATTTGTTGCAAAGGAAGTTTAAAAATATTATAAAGAATGTAGAATAGTGACAAATTAATGAGGAAATTAGTTGAAGCGTTCTGGGTAATTCCTGTACTATTGATATGCACCTCACAAATTTGAGTGGTTTCGAAATAATAAGAGCTACACCTGAGGAGGTTGCTTGAATGTCACGCCAAAGTTGATTGATCTCAAGCGAGGTTGCATCGCACATCTTGGCGTAATCCCGAACAATCAAGTTTTGCTAGTTTAAAAAGCGAAACCATTTGACAACATGAAACCTTCTTTTCTTCTCTTAAGGTATAAAAGATATTTCATACGCATTTCGCTGTCTACCTCTACACCTGAGATCTCTGGTAAATAAATCAAACTTAAGCCAATTCCGCTAGTCCCAAAATAATTATAGTATCACCTAATTTCAGATGACAACTATTGAAATTGTAGCTATACACCACAGCCATTATTTTAGACTAAGCTTTGTGTAATCGTGCAGCTAATTAAATCAACTTTGTTGATTAGGTAGTTTGATTATGTTACCAGAATCATTGATTGTTTAATGGACAACTTTCATGATTGATCTGTGTGTGAGAATTTTCCAAAATGTATTCAAATATAACTCAGAACTTGTCGTGATTGTGCTCAAGCGCATCATATATTTATTTATGTTGTACCTTAAATATTACCGGAAGGCAATGACCAGAACGGTTTTGATATAACGATCTTTCGCATTAATGTATCCGTATGTTTATGAAATAAACACCAACGTATCTTGTCATTATTTGCCGTAAATTAATAATAAGAATTATTGTCTGACATGTGTGTATGCGCGTGCGTGCGTGCGTACGTGCGTGTATGTGTACGTGCGTACGTGCACGCGCGCGCGTTTATTAGTTTGTATAAATGTATTAATTTGACGACTTGTTTTATTGATTTTACTATCATAAATCAATCACAATCAATTTAAGTCAGTTTTAAGTCAATTTAATTTACTTACATAAGTTTAGAAGCAATCTTAAAGTTTAATTAATTCATATTCATTCACATATCGAATAGATTCAAAAAGTATTCGAACGTAAGTCACAGGCGCCTTAGGTTCACTTATTGGACTTTAATAATTATTAAGTACTATCAGAATGACAATACCGACTTATTTATATACAGGAGAAAACAAAAGGACTACCTCTTGTCTATCAATTTATCGAAATGCGTCGATTACATCGTCATTATTAATAATTCAGCTTCATAAGCTGTGCCGCTCCTTGGAGAACTCCTGTTCCGCTTAGCGTATGGCAATTTACCATCTTATATGCAGGGTGCGTCCACGTATTCTGGGTAGCTGTGACGTAGTTGGTAGCGCTCAAAATTCTCGATTTTGTCTTACGCTATATTATCGTCGATCCACGGCCGATTTCATTCTTGATGGCTTGGTAGCGATTTGATATACTTCTAAAAGGAAATACTCTCTAGCATACATAGGTCTATAGCATCATAGAAAAGACTGGATGAACTAAACTAGATGGACCAGTTAGTCAAAAGGTTTTTGCATGAAATATACAATTAGAATTTCCCAAATACATTTTTGCGGTGTTTTAATGCTCCACCTAATCCGTTCGCCCATAAAATTATTCGAAATATATGCAGCCGTCTTAAAGTAAAAATTAAGGGGGAGTTAAAGCCCCCATGAATCCACCTTTGCCCTACGGATCTAATATCCATTTTATATCAGCGTTGAGCTTAAAGTTTGAAGACTCCTTACAGATCAAATATAGTGAATTAGCATAGCTAGAACAAAATATAAAGGAAAATAATAGAAGTCATAAAGTACGTCAGACATTTGAATATACACAAAGAATGAACGATCCTCGATCACATTCAACGAACCGTATCGAGATGTGGAGAGCTCATAAAAACACTATAAAATCGCTCCAAGAGACAATCAATGAGGAGAAAGTATTACGCGCATCTATTTAGACAGGACAAAATATTAATTTATATTAATCTATGGTAGAGAATATCCCTAAATTATTTAGCTAATAAATCATAAATGAATAAATATTTCTGAACCCTTAATGTAAGTAATCAATCCGAAATAAATTCAATAGAACGAAAGAATGAAAAATAAGCGGATTTTCAATTTTTTATCGAACCATATGTTTTTGTTTGCTTCTGCATGTATTCGTTTTAAAATTCAAAGCAGTTACAATTTCTTGAATGGCAATCTCAGCAGCTTTCTGACGATTCCTTTATTCCAGCGTTTGTAACTCCTTTGAATTTTAAAGTAGCTACCGTAGAAGGAAATGAGAATGTGTTCAAAAACATTTCTTTGTTTTATGTAAATTGATATAATTCGTACCTAGTTAAAATATATTAATTTGTCAATAATTAATTTATTTATTTTTAACATATAGAATCTTTGTGTTCGGTTCTAATAGTGATACTTAAAGTGGCATATGTTGTAAAAGAAATCATTAAAAGCATCTAATGAAAGTCTCTTTATATGAGAAAAAGTAATTTAGTACGTGTGTTCACACTACAATGGATATTAATTTCGAGGATAAATAAACTAAATTGATTTGGACACTAGGAAAAAGAATTAAAAGACTTTTCACCATTAAACGACTTATAATATATAGGTGCAGAGCGTGAGAAGATTCAAACACACAGGTTTCATTTTATTTAGAAATCATCAGTATGGAATATTGATGACGATTTTAAGATAACAAAGCACCTCCTTCTAATCCTATAACACAAGATAAAATATTACAATATCAAGTAGAAGTTGGCATATAATAAATGTCAAAGTAATGGAGAAAACTTTTATAAAAGGCATGATTTTTTAAAAATACGAACACCGGCAAAATGACTTATGATCATTAAACGACCTATATTGTGGATAGGGTAACATGATCATTTTATAAACGTCAGAAAATCAATATAAATACCTTTCATTTTATTTAGAAATTATCAGTATGGAATGCTTCAGTCAAAATTTAATTCAAAGACTTTTCGCCATTAGATCGATGATTTGTAACAGAACTAAGCGGCGCTACGCATCTTCTGACGATGGCAATGCTAATAAGTTAGAACTTACAAGTTTGCATGGCTGGCTAAGAAAAGCCGTTGGCAAAGATGCCCAATAAATTACCTTTTATTAAGTTCTTAATCGCCGTGTCTAAATAGGCAGGGTGCTACTCTACCTTACAAGGATAATTATGCGGAACTTAGCAATGAAAACGAGAGTTTGAAATCACTCACAATATCGTTTCTAAGATAGTAAAACTCATTCAGCTACGACACTGATTATACAACTGCCTTACCTGGTAAGCACAAATAAAGGTAACTAATAAAACAAATTAATGGAATAAAGGTCGATATAATGCAGCAAAATAAATAAAGGAAATATGCACAAAGCACAGTTCAAAAACATTTCAATTAACACAAACTTTCAACTATCTTAATCGTGAATCCAACGATTTAAAATTAGGATTATTTGCATATTTAAACTGACTTAAAATTACAATCATTACAACGATATATTGATTAACCAGATTTATTTCTAATTGAGGTCATTAACTTGGTCTGATTTCTATCAAAATTTGCGATTTCGTAATTCGGCGGTACCGAATTGGATAATGCCGCTAGCTGAATGTTTTGTAAACCCTCATTAGTTCTATAAAAACACGAAGATAGTGGGGGGTAACTTACTTGAAGTCGAAAGAAGCGTCCCCTTAAATAGTTCGGAGAATGGACAACAGCTCCCTGCGCCTGAATTCCTTAAGAGTATTGGTAAGTGAACGAAGGAACTGCAATTAACGGTACCCCTCGGTCAGAGTCAACTTAGCCAATGTGATTCTTCACTAGAGATTGGTTGAAGAGCACTGTTACACATTAACGAACAATAAACGATGAGAAGACTAGTTTACACATTAATTCTTATTTGTTCGTCGCGAAACTTATCTCAACGTTACGAGCTTCTCCTAAAGCAGGCATGTTTTAATTTTACCTAGCGAAGCTAACCTCAAAATCTTTGCCCCAATCTGTAATTCAGATTGTTTGCAGTAAAACAAGGACTGTGGTATTGAAAATAATTTTCAATTCATGACAAATCAACGGTTCAAAGCGTTGAAATCTATAAGTGTTACCGTTCTTGACTGGAAATATTATAATACCGGGATTTTACTTGCGTGACATACCTATAAACTTTCGCATTCTATTTGAATTAATTGAACACATTTTATTTAAAATGTAACTAATTTTTTGAAATCGTCAAATTAAAAGGATATTTTTAAAATTCTTAATAGTTTTAAATTTTAATTGAATTTAGATAATAATGACCTAATATTTTAATATATAGGATGTCTGAAATAACTGTTGTAAACATAGTCAAAATTACAATCGCTGTTACAGACTTTTAAGTAGAATGGTGATTTCAAAATGACAACGTTGATCTCTATCATAATATAGATTATTTAATGGAAAAAAGTCCTTTAACTAAGTCTTTTGCCAATGATGGAGTTTATAGGATGTCAAACCTTGTATTCTTCTTCACATCCCCTTATGAATGCTCTTTAACAGTAATTGCGCTAAAGAGCTGGTTTTTAGGTGCACCTCAAAGACAATGTGCGTCAGAGTAACAATTTTTTGTCCTCTTATGCACATTAATAAATCATCCCCAACTTGTTCTTAGTCTCAAGAATAAATTTATTTATGGTTTGGAAATTAGGGATCTGCCAATCATTAAGGCGTTAATCAAGGTGATCAATGTGATTTTGATTTAAACAGCTATGAACCATTTAACAGAATGTTTATTAAAAACAAAAACTTAATCTTTATGCAATTCTATAACCTAGATCTACTTGTTTAGTTTCGTTCAGTTCTTTCAACACTGTTACCAATAGTTTTCATACCTACTTTTAAGTTTTATGTTTATGATCAACCAAAGTTCAATGCTATCTTAAACTAATGCCAGAAATTTTCTCTATTTTTATCTCTAACTCTTTTTGTCGTACCTTTCTGCACTACGAAGATTTTCGGGGATTTCTTAAATAATTTATTATTGTTGTAATCTGCTATCTTGCTGAACTTATATGCCAGAAAATTCCGTAACCTTATATTTCTTATGACTAAACATTTGTTAACTGTAATTACGTTAACACAGATTTTTATGTAGTAATTCTACATACATTTCATTCTGTTCGAAATATTTTTAAATAATCCTAATTTTAATTCCTTATTTTAATGATATTTCCTTAATTATTTTAAAGTATTTCAGACAGATGGCATCTTTTAAAATTCAATATCTTGAATTTTATCAAACAACAACTTCTGTTACAAGTCAGGAGATGACTACTGTTTATTATTCTACAATTGTTTATTAAAGTTAACTAAACCAATCTAAAGCGTCATATACACTCGAGTGACGCGTGTAGGGGAAGCAATAGATTTTATTTCCTAGGTGTGTTTCAACCAAAAAGCATCTAGAATAGACCTATCTTTTTAAGGTTATTAAAAAGATAATACGTCTCAAACACACCGACGTAATTCTCATACATATTAGAACGAGTGGAATCGCTTTATCGATAATCGCATGAAGGTTCTAAATCTCAACAGGATATTAATTAATTATTAATTATTAATTAATAGTAATCAGCCAGCAAAACTGCCTCTAAATAATTTTTTCTTGACTTATCGCCAATTAAGTTATGGGCAATTAATTAAGACATTATGTGGTATATTCATCTTCTGGTGTGATGTTACGGTTTTCTCTAATTCTCTCGCGGGGAAAAATTATTTATATTTTGATTTTACAGGCAGTAGTCGTGAGGTCAGGTTCTTTCTTTACAGGATTCTTTTGAAGGACTTTGTTGTTCATACCTAGCTAAATTAGTTGATAAATAATAACGCAATAAACCTTCATAAGTAATATATTACAAATAAAAATAACTGGATGATTAATTATAAATAAAAATTATATACAAAATGAGTATGAAAGGTTCAAAATAATTATATACAAAATAATAACGAAACGTTCAAAACAATCATGTAAGTGTTCTCTAATACTAAAGCAAATATATACGAAGTGAACTAAATGAAATGGTCGTTTAACTGTTCTTTCGCTTCAACAACAAAGGCAATTAAATATTGAATTTTAATTCGTCAAGTTCAAACAATGAATGTATTTAATTATTGTTGATGGCAATCGGTTTGTTTCGGCTAGTGTTAACTTTAGCAACGGACGGATGATACTATTGAAATAGTAAAAAGCACTTCTCATTAAAAGGATCTTAACCAACGGTAATTAATTTCTACAGCCCTTAAATCAATGCTAGAATGCTTTTGGAAGTTCTTTAATAACGGATCTCACATCAATATTTCGTACATCGATTCATAAACGATTTCTAATAATCAACCTAAAGGATTTTATGTGCTCGTGTCACATATACCTTTTGCGGTCTGTATAATTCGTAACGCCAGGTTTTATGGCACAAGCAACGAGAGGCGGCGTTTACGAGCTCTTTATACGGGTCTGTCAGATTCCTCCGCCGAGTCGTACGTTCAACTGTGGAGACGAAATTTAGACGGGCCTCGCACAATGTATGACGGTGATTTTCAAGAAACTTCAGTTACCTTATCGCCCAAACAACTGTTTAACTGAAGGATCATAGCTAACCCTCGGCGACGGACGAGTCGATGACAGCGGAAAGGTTGAACAACTTCTAAGCGAAAACTAGGTTTGTAGGCTCGGTTATATATTTTAAATCAAAAGTTGATTCATTAGGCGAGCTCCACCATGAGGGTGCAGCTCGATGTTTATGGCTTCGCGGTTAAAGTCGAAGTTCTTAGCTTCTTAGCGGTTGAAATGGTAGTCCCCAGCTTCGCGGTTGAAGTCAAAGTTCTTACGGCATTGCGGTTGAAGTCGAACTACTATAAGCGTTCTTGCGTCGCTCTTTATATGCTAATTTAGGACATGGTATCTTTATTCCACTTGCGTAACTTATTTGCCGTTTCATTCTTGGGCTTTACGGTAACTTCTTGCACTTGTTATCCTCTAAATGGCAACATCTTATTTGGTAAATACAATTACTTAACTTATTTTAACTAAATACATTATTTGTAGTTTGTCTAATTGTAATTAGGTAAGCTACTCGATTTACAAACAATGTTTTCCGCACTCCGCGAATTCTTAAAGTCTTTTACATTGTTTTCTTAATTTAAATATTAATAACATTAAAGCGCAAAACTGTATCAGTGTTTATAATCACGATTTTAATATTATGTAGGGGTACTTCTACACTGGTTTTTTAAGGTCAAGAAATAAATTGAACCTTAAGATATGTATTAAATTCATGAATTTGTTTATCACAATTGCACCAGGTAGTATTTATAGGGTGTTCGTGGATCTGAATTGCGCTTCGGACTTCGAGCACGGCATGCGGAGCAGCCTTTGAATATGGTTCGATGTGTTTTCAGTCAGATAGCCAGGGGTACTATTTTTGACCCTTTGTTGTGCATAGAATCGTTCGGTATTATGTAAAGATAGCGCATAAGCAATCTTTGAGCTTTCGTTATTTTACGAATGCGTAATATTTGTTCGCTATTTTAGCGAACGGAGTTTCACTAACAGGTGTTTTTTAATAATTTTCTTTTGTATTTGTGAAATATAATAGAAGAGTTGAAGTATATTGCAGTAAATGAAAATTTAGAAATTCAAATACAACGGCGTTGTAATTGTAAGCAAAATGATCGACAGTTCAAAAACGGTATTTTAACGAACGACATTCAATAATTGGGGTCATATTAACCATTCGCTATAAAGTATTCACAAATTAACGTGTGCGTTATTTTGCGAACGAAACCAAAAATTGTACCCCAGATCGCGTTATTCTATAGTAGCAACTAGGATGGCCCACTTCGTAAACAATTAGATTTTCATCAGTTTAAATTATTTTTATTATATTTAAAGTTTTCTAAACACAATTTAATTGCTTACAGTTCTTTTACCATAATTTTTACAAACTTGGCTTTGGAATAAATAAATGTTTAATGCCATTAAATTGTCCTACATCTAGATACTTATTTTTGTGCACACTTCTGAGTACAAGAGTTTTTGGAATTTTCCGTTATTAACGAATACTGATGATGAATGTGTCCAACATTTTTAACCTTCAATTGAAGTTAAGTGGATTTTGGCAATTTAAATAAGTAAGTATGGGACACTCTGTCACAGAAACAATTCAAAATTTATTGTTTGTTAGTCAGGAATATAGATGGTGTATATAATGTCCATTACTTATTTAACATCCAATAAATACAAAATATTGTTGTATTTACATTGCACACTGTGGTTCAAAATTTCGTAGTTTCTACCTAAGGCATAATAAAATTTAATAAACAATATTAATTAGCTTTTTATGGCAGTTTAGAGAGTAATTTTGCAAGAATAGGTAGCAAGCCCATTCAAGAGAAAAATATTGAATTTTCTATACAACTCGGTGTAAACTTATTACAGTGTTCCTTGATACACCTATTGAAAACCTGCTTTTCCATTTATTCCTTATAATATCATATACTCGAACTTCACAACTTTCGTAATCTTTGCGAAGAATCATATTACCTTGGTGAAAGTGAATCTAGGATAAATGCTTTGGAAGCTATTGATGCGATTTCTTTGAGTTGGTATCTGACTTTTTTTGTAAGTTCATATTAGATTTTAATAGATTATTAAACTATCATATATGTTTTTATTATTTAGCCTTACCAATTAAAAATTGGTGGAGCCATATATAGTCGAAACATAATAAATATTAAATTGCATGAATAGTAAATTCATACTTACAGATCAAATTATTCCATACATAGTCATTTTAACACAGCAACGATTAAAGACAAATTAGTTAGAATACATTAAATTTAGGACTGTTCTTATTTATAAATTACAGACATTCAATTTTAGTTTAATTCAAACGTTTTGGTTTTTACTTTGTCTTACATATAATATGCGTTTGTGTGCGACTGCGCGTGCGCGCGCGCGTGCCTGTATGTGTGAACAGGATATTTCCAAAATTAAAAGTCGCACATGAACAAAACTTTATATTTAAATGAACTTTTCGCGGTGGCCATTACAATTATCGATCCCAAAATAAATCTAAATAATATTTTAATCATTTATGGACATTATTTGCATTCATAAGAGATAGTCTCACACCAGATTTTTTATTTTAAATTAAAATTAAAATTAGTTGTTTAAAATAAAGTTGTTTTAAATCTTTCAGATAAATTTTATTTTACTAAGAACTAAAAATAAAGAGAGATCAATAATTCTGCAAGTGTCTCGAGGTAATCCAAGTTAAACAATTTACGTTACACGTGTTGGACTTTTAAACGGATAATAAAGTTTTTGGTCACATTCAACTTTAACAAAATTATAATTTTATTTGTTAGGGCATTTTAAAGAATTTTCTATCTCTTTCTAACGTAATTTATTTTTGTTTAAACTATTTACCGAATATACTTTACTATATTTATTTTTCTAAATGGATATTGTCAAACGCCTTCTCATGTTTGCATCACTCTGTATAATACATCAAAGTTAATTAATATACGTTTAGGTAAATTATAATTATTAACCTTTTTGAAAGAACCTCGTATACTTTGTAACCTGTTACCTTGAACATCATCACTTACTAATCATAATTTAAAATAAATCAATTCTTTGTATTTAGTTTACAATGAGAAATTTTTTTTTTAATTCCGTCATTTCCAAAAGCATTTTAAATAATTTTAATAAAACAAATAAAATCTTAGTTGTTGCTTTAAAATACTAAACCCTATGTTAATTATTTACTTTGTTAGAAATAATTTCAAATAAGAAATAGTATTTTAAAACTGTTAGCTAAATTATTTTCAGATAAACTTTACGTAGATGACGCAATCAGTAATTCTCGGTACCATGCATGAGATCAGTGCGTTAATATGTAAAATCTGCTGCCGCGGGATTTCTGTACCGCGATTACGCAGTTTACACCATTGGCCTATTTTGAAATGCAATTTTGTGATTGGATAGGTTTTCTTAAGTGAACAGTTTTCCGTTTTTGTCGTGCTTGGTAGCGTCATAATCCCGGAAGACAAAGGATCATTGATTAAAAGACCGTAGAACATTACGGACATGCTTGAGTTCAAATAAATTTTTCTTTAAGGAAGAAGAGCTCTGTTGTTCTTTTGAATAATGTGAATCCGTTATGGCTGTGTAGTGTTCCCTTTATTTTAATTGGCGTTAATTTTCCAAGAAAGTTATCAAGGTAACCCTTTCTTGGGGATCGTATTGGCGAACCATTAACAGCACCTGTTAACCATTGTTGATTGAAATAATTCCTTTAGTGAAGATCAAAAGGAATCAGTTAAGTCATAAAAAAAAGTTCGATTCGTTAAAACATTAATACATCTATTTTCAACGTAAATCCATTTTTTTCATCAAATTATTTTATTATCGTCAGGGGACCATCATAAAGTGTATAAGTGAAATAAATTGAACTTTTAATAAATTTGATTTGCCTTTGGAGGTCGTTGCAAACGCCTTAAGTATAAACCGATTAACGTAACCTTTGTTTGACTTGATATTATTTTAGAAATTAGTGTTAGTTGTTAAATATTTATATACAGGATGACCCGTATGTATTAGATTTCATAAACTGATTGTCCACTCTTAAAATACATGCGTGTGACCTCAGTATATTTAAGTTAAAAGATATTGTGAGATTTGATTTAGAAAATAATTTTTAATACGGGGGATCCTACCAAAATTAGTTAAAGCAACTTTTTTAATAAATTATTATTTTATTAGTGTCTTGACATTTTGAATTTACTCATTATACTGTTTGTTGAATCTAGTAACTCTTTTATTTCTATAGGTTAGCTTAGACTTAGTTTGAATTATTTTCAGGTAAGTATAAGATAAGAACTTGTAATAATTTGTTGAATGCCGAAATTATACGATTCTCTGATGAAAGTATACCTAATTAGCAACCTCGCTTCGATTGTGACCCAGCAAGTTTGTATTAAAGTTTTCCTGTGCTGTCTTGCCGTTTATAGCTTTTTGGCTAAGATAGATGTTTTTCCCAAATAAAGCTAGTGGCGTCCTTTTAATATTTTCAACGATTTCATGCAGTACAACTTTTCCCAAGCATTTGCCACGCAAAACATCTTAAGTTAGTTGAGAATCCACTCATCTCGCTAAGCTAGTCGACGCTAAATTCGCTTGGGAAGTTCGTATTAGCACGTATAACCATCTTCAGGGCTTTAAATCCTTTTTGTCTTGTGGCAATATGTTATGATAGAAACTTGATTGATATCATTACTGTGATAGATACTAGGCTGTCTTAGTTACAGTCTTGTGAATAAGGATAAAAATATTAATGTACCACAATGTCTAAGCATGTGACGTAATTAACCTTTTATATAACCAATTGTAATAAACTCCAGTAAAAACTTTATTTAATTCCATTGTCACATGGTGACAGCGATAAAGTGCACTAGTTATATTAATCACGTCTGTATAAATCCATTGACTAAGTACGCTTATGAATACTGATTAATTACATTTAAGTTGTATATGATAAAGGATAAATATGATTACGAATAATAGTTAATCCCACGAATAGTTTACTTGTTTAGTATTATCGTAGTCATATATCAGATTTAGTTCAGCTTTCGACGAGTAAATACATAAATTTAGTCAGCATTCAATAAACAAAGACTAATAGATTTAATAATCGTACTTTACTTCTGAACTTATCCTGTAAAATAAAATGTTTTTAAAAAGGCGTTTCGTCATTTTTCCAACGAAACTCACTAAAGTTGTTTAATAAAAGATATTGATGTTTGCATAACTTGTTTGACGGTTATGTTAAGGTATTATAAATTTAAAAAAAAATTATATTATATTGGTTTTGGGTTTCTTGAATGGCTAATTAATGTAGAGTACCCGAACAATTAAGCGTTAATGGGGATCTAACAAATAATTCGAAACTTTGGAAACAGAAATTTGGCAACCAGTAAAAGCAAAAAAAATACATTTGAATATGGAGAAGATAAAGTTTCTAATAAATTGTCTGTCATTTTAGAAAAGTTTCATTAACATTGCAATCCAACAAATATTGTTTCTGAACATTTCAAATTTTTTAAGAGAAAGCAGATTTCTGGAGAAACATTTCATCAAGTTCTTACAACTTTGAGGGAACTAGCAGCAAGTTATGATTTTAAAGAAAGAAATGCGTTAAGATAGTTTTAGGATCCTCGTATTCAAGAGAAACCTTTACAGTATCCCAGTCTTGATTTATCAAAGGCAATACACATTTGTCATTCAATGGAAGCTAGTGTAGTGACACAGAAACAAATAGCAAAATACGCTGTTAGTGTTGGTGAGGTAAATGGACATTTATCTAAAAATAAATTCATATTTTCTAGCAATCAGAAGAAAATGAATGAAATAAATCATCAAATAGTATCGAAACTACAAGAAATCAACATAGTCAACATAGTCAAAATAGTGGTTTAATAGAAAATGTACTTTCTCATATTACACCACGGTCCAAATCGGCACTAGGCTGGACCAAGTTCTTGATCTACGGAGCCAACACTAACAGAGAGCACGGTTAGACTACTACGGTGCTAGGGTCTCGAACACCGGCAGAAATAGCTGTTGACAGTTCCGTCGAGGATAATGCTGGGGTGTGCGTTATACGTTGGTTGAGGCGCCACTCACTCAGGTCGCGATAAAGGATATGCTCAAAGGGCATCAACCAGTGAGCCAGAACTGGTTGCTAGCGTTTATATACCCGTAACGTACTAGCTAATACAATGATAAGAACAAACCCCACTCTACGTCCTCAGATGTGACGCAGGTACCATTCTGACCGGCTTCCCCCCCTATAAGCTTTTAGGTAATAATCTTACTGCTAACTTAATATTTAAAATAAAACAAATAACTGGGAAGACGTTTGACAGTATAATAAAATTAATTGCAAAATAAAACGCTAGAAATTTCACGATTAATATTCAGTGCCATGGTTGCGCATAGGAATAAATCAAAAGGTTGTACAACTAAATTTAGTTACACAAGGTCGCCAGTTAAACGTAGTCAAGATCATCGATCCAATAGATCAATCAAACGGGCGAGTATGGTGGAGACGCCACCATCCTCCATTGACTAAGTTTCACTGGGGAAAATACAGTACATAAATATCTCTTACAAAGACCCTCGGTTGTTAATACCGACAACTAAGGTTTATATTTAAGACAGGGCTTCCTTCTTTTCGTGGTAAGGAACTATGATCCACCAAGAAGTGAGCATGTAGCACTGGGTGGAGTTTGTGACTACTACAGGCTTCAACACACGGCTGGTGATGCGTAAGAGAGAATTATCTCCTTTTTCCTACACTCTAAACATACCTGGTCTTACAATGCGTAGGTGGGCGTGATCATAGATGCTGCATTAGGGAATAAGTTTGCCCTATCCTGGGTCTATACCAACAGGGTCTAGGATCGATTTTTGAGTCTATAAAAGGGGGCTATTTAATTCCCTCTTGGTGGTTGTTTGCGCGCCCCGATACACACACACACACACACACACGACTGCGTAAATCACGTTATTGCCTCCCTTAACTCGAACAAGCTTAGCTATTCTGCCATGCGCACCTACGGGCTTCGCTCGCGTCTTCACAGGTCGACGCGACGTTTCCAATTATTTCAGATCGCCTATATAAAGGCCGCGCGTACTTCGTCAAGTGAATTACTAGAATCGGTCAATATCACCGAAAATTCCAAACAAAATCAATTATTTAAACATTCCAATTGAACTGTCAAAGCTTTAAAAACAAATTATCTATTTTAGTAATTTCGTTCCCTCTAAAAAAACTAAACTTGACGCGACCTTTAAATTTCGACACATTTATTTTAATTACAATTCAATTTTGATCGGTATCATACTGTCGAAAGGTTTGTATTACAGGAACCAATATTTCGACTAAAAACCATGTTCTAAATTGACACATCGCGTGAATTAATAAATTTAAGACTAATTCATAATTAATATTCCACCATGTTTTCATGAGGACCGCCGCTTTTATAAAAACCCCAAACCTCTAAGGTCTGAGAAAAGAATCCCGACAATTAGTGCTCTAAAATAATCCCAATAGTTTTAAAACCTAAAGTTAAGGATAAATTTGACCAACTGGTGCAAGAAAATTTAATTATACCTGTAAATGAAGCAGCTGATTGGATTCATCCGATTGTAGTTCTGCAAAAGCCTAATAATGATACTAGAATTTGTATGGATCCTAGAAACTTAAATCAATGTATAAGACGTGAAATTTTTGAAATGCCTGCTTAAGACGTCTTAATGTTTCAACTGGTAGGCGCAAAATTAATGTATGAGAGTTCATTGTTATGCACAATGGCAACTCCATTTGGAAGGCATCATTGTTTACGATTATCTTGGCGTGTCTTGTGCGCCCGAGATTTTCCAAACATATATTTATGAAATTTTGGACGGTATAAATGGTGTTTTAGTATCCTTGGCGAGATCTTGGTGTTTGGTAAAGCAATTGAGGAACCTAGTAAGATCCTCAGAGTAGTGTTAGAAACAATGAAAGAAGCTGGTTTGGCTTTAAACAAGGAAAAATCTAAATTTTGTAAAACTGAAATTAGATTTTTTTGACATATAATAAGCGGTGATGGTAAAACACCGAATAAAAGAAAACTAAAGCAATTCAAGAAATGACAGCTCTAAAAAGCAGAGTTGAATTCAGCGACTTATTGGTATAACATATTTGTACAAGTTGTAAACGCGTCTTAAATTTTGACAAATAATATTAAGTTATTTAGAAACACCCAGTATATAGAACTATATGCTTATTGCTGAACATAACATAACATCTTGTCAACACCTCTATGATTAGAACAACAAGTTCAAATTTGCAAAATCATAATTAATTCAGTTAAAAATAACATTTCAAGTTCCTTCTTTGTTATAAATTTAACAGTAATTGGGATTCTCAGATAATGTTAAGTAACAAGGGCATTTCATAAAATCTTTACGTCAGCAAAGGCGTAGTCAGACAGCAACTATTTAAAACGCGATTAATTTTCTAAAAATAGTTGTTAACGATCCCCATTTTACCCCGGATTCTATAAGAAGTGTATCTAACAGTCAGTTGAGTCTAGAGGTTTTAAAAGTAAGCAACGATTCATTGGGCGTGACACCCAGTACACGCGAACTCTAAAGTAACGGAACGGTGTCAAGGTTCATTTAAGTTTTAAACGAAAGAGCTACCCAAATTAAGTTTTAGTGAAAGACCGAATTGTTGGAAAATTCGACATTTTAAAACCGTAGGTGGATTGTAACTGGATTGATCATCGTTTTCCACTTTCTGTTTCCTGGTTAAGCGTTAAGGATCGAACTGGTTACTACAATCAAGGTACTAAATCATATTGAACCAAGGCCGACTCTGTTTCCTGCTTGAAAAGTCATGAAGGCCTTCGACTACAAGTAAGTGACGTTCTTGTAATTTGTCCCTAATAACACGTAATCCTTGTAGCTGCTCTTTAGGATTCGACAACCACGCCCCTTTGTTTTGATAAACCTCGCTGGAACGCATATTTCGCTCAAGTTGAAAGATAGACAATCGCGATACATTATTTTGTAAATAATATACCGAAATTGTAATTAGTTTAGTTACTTATTTAAGCTAAGGCCACAATTTAGGAGCCAAAATTCTTGTTGCATTTAATATTAGGAAAAATATTAGAAACTCAGGGGTCCCCTTAGTTATAGTTAACCAGATGTTTTGAATTATCATTGCATTTATCTAATTGTACATTTTACACTGCCAAGTTCATTATAGTGACTTATCCAATTCAGACTTTATTATTTCATAGCTTTAAGAATTCTTTCTTTCAGGGAATTCCTAGGAATAAGTAAGGTACATATTTTAATTTTAAGTCTCAATTGACCTGATCGAAGTATAAACCCAGTGCCGCACGTACTTCCACCTACATAATGAGTATACCGCTGTGGTCCCGAATTTTAGATTTTGAAAAAGGAGCCCTTGTTCTCTGCTTCCCTCTTTATATAACATGATGTCTTTATAACAAACTGCCACCCGTGAATATGACTTTCTCCTATTGTTATCACTGCAAGAGGTACCTGAACATAGCCGTATTTAGTTCAATAGCTAACTTGGAACCCCCTATCTCCACTGTCGGCCGGTGCAATCTCACTAGTTCACTTAACACCATATGTACCCTTAGGGTCGAAAAACGTCTTTTCACCCGTTATAAACTTCCAAACTTATCTACTGGAACAAATACATTAAGAAAGTTGTAGAGTAACAAAACAGATCGGCAATGAACGGCAAATCGTTTAAAGCAACAACTTTATCTTATTTTGATCTGCCAAAAAATACTACGCTTTCTGCAGGTACTAGTCCGTATGGTTTAGGTGCAGTCAATAGACAAGAAAATCGGTGTAAAGAGTTTGCCAGTGTTTTATTAACACCTACTCAACAGCGATACAATCACATTGAGAAAGCTCCTTGCGCTCGTTTTTTGATGTGAACGTTTTAATTATTATTTTTATGGAAAAACCTTTAAGATTGAAGGTTATCATAGGTCATTACTAGGATTATTGAAAAAATCTCTTAACGAAATGCCTCCATGAATACAAAGTTTTGCCACAGACTAAAGCAGACAATTGCTGAAGATGAAACATTGCAGAAGATTATGTCTTAGGTCAGAAATGGCTGACCTAGACATAAAAGCAATGTTGACAATTATATTAAGAAATATTGGCGGATTAGAAATATTTTGTTTTATAAAAAGTCTTAGAGATGAATTTTTGAACTTGATACACAAATATCATCATGTAAAAAATTAGCCGAAGAATCTATTTATTATGCTGGATGGCCTACAGACAAAACATTTAGTTTTATCGTCTTAAACATGCCATTATTAGGATACAATCAACGTGAACCTCTTATATCCGATGAAGTTCTAGATCTTCCATGGCAAAAAATCGATATCTATTTCGAGAATTTTGGGACAAAAGAATTTTTAGTAGTGATAGACTGCTTCAATAACTTTATTATCGTAAAAATGCTATCAAATAAAATAGCTTTGTTTGTAATTTTACCACTAAACAATATATTTTCCATCAATGGAGTTCCTTTAGAAATACGTTCTGATAATGGTTCAGTTTTAAATTCGTTTGAATTTGATAATTTTTTAAAAAGAATATGATATTAAACTAACGACCTCTGGTCCAAAATATCTGACGAAATGTTATCAAGGAAGTGATATATTCTTAGCGGTACTCAATTATAATACTACCCCTTATGATCTTTTAATGGGACGAAAAATAAGATCTACGATTCCAACCAAAAACTAAAATTTTCTATAAATGGAATAAAAGAGAAGTTAAAGAGTTCCTAAGAAGTTCAAAACATTTATTATGATACGTCTACTAAACACTTACCTGATCTCAAAGAACAACAACCCGTGTTAGTACAAGATAAGGTGGAAACCTAGTGTGATGTTGGGTAAAATAGGTTATAATGATTATAACGTTCAAGTTGGAGAAGCCGGTGGTGTGTTTTGCTGACTACAAACCAAACAATAAATATGAAGAAATGGATAACGCTTCCAAATGTCTTAATTCTTTGATAAAGACTAAAAGTGGTAGAATAATTAGGAAACCCCAAAGACTAAACATTGCATGTGTTATTTTCTTGCTCAAAAGGATTGTGTGATATGTACTTTTAGATAGTATCAGTTACAGTCTTATAAATGAAGATATAAACATAAATATATCATATGTAATTAATAATCTTTTATAAAACCAATTGTAATATACTCAAATGAAAACTATTAAGGCTTTAATTAATTCCATTGAACGAAATATCACAATTACGGTACAAAACTTATGACCTAATTATTTCCATAATTTAGGATAAATTGAGAATGGAAGTTCATGGATAAAACTTCACGTTTGAACTGCCTTTTTTGTATCGGTATCATTTTCTGAATTTGTTTTATTGTAACTATTAATGATTTTAATTTACTAGTAGGATGCGACACTTCATAATTGATATCAACCCATGTCTTATCAGCTTTAAATATTCTAAATTATATAATAACTAATCTCGGAATTTTTAACTATAGTTGAATCTAATACCATTATTTTACTGCTAACTATTCACAACCTTTTCTGATGTTTATCTTTCATTTAGTTGCTACTGGCACAATTCATTATACTAATTTAATACTAATCTAAATTGTTTATAAATGGAATAAATCGCAGCAGTTTATAGTTAAAATTTTGAATTCATTGTTATTTATAATTACCATCTGTCACGTTTTCCAGATCTTGATTAATTGTCAAATCGATATTTATATTTTCTGTATCAAGATATATCGATACAGACGATTAATATTACAACAAGAACGGTAAAACATGATTAAATACTAATTTAAATTATAAATTATTATATGTACTGAAATATAAATAACCCCTTAAATAAAACAAAATACAATTTTAATTAAATATTTTAGAATCAATAAAGAATTTAATAGAAAAGGTACCATAATAACATATGATTTAAAACGTAAATGCATTTTACTTTCATCACAGGTCAATAATGTAAATAAATACAAAAACCGAACAGGTATGGCCATCTAGTGAACATAACTAGAAAATAGAAACCCAATGAATTGTAAATTATTTAAGAATAAATTCA